>QEOT01124130.1:0-163560 GCA_003123785.1 Pterocarya stenoptera | reverse complement strand
CCTTGTTTTCATTCAATTTGGAGACTTCATTTGGAAGCTAAGTTACCGGACCCCAAAAAAAGGAGTAAATTTTAGTTGTTTTTTTTTTTTTAAGTAAATCGCAATTTCTTGATTGGAGTTAAAAGCTCGGTGGGTTGACTGACCAAGTATATATGATTTTCCAAAACAATTCAGTGCCTACTGATAGGAAAGGTCATACCTGGTTTTGTCCGTGCCGTCAAAGTGGGGTCTTGGGAAGGTAGATCTGGTTACTGTCCTGGCCCTTTTTTGCGTTCTTGCTTAACCGTCCAATGCGATTCGATGAAACTACCTACTCTGTTGCATAATTTGGATGATATGGCATGTTTTGCCTTTTGCCTATTCCATTTAAGAGAGATTCCCATTATCCATCTATTAGCCAAAATAATAAAAAAATATTATTAATTTATTAATAATATTTGTTTTCTAATTTATTTTTGTCATATTTTGCAATACATGGCACAAAACTGTGAAAACATAATCCACAAAACTTAGAAAACATAATTACAAGGCACTGTCATTACAACATAATTACAACATAATCAAAACATAATCCATATGCACTGTAATTACCCTTGCATACAGATATAACATACTCTTAAAAGGCACAAGCTAGATGCAGCTTTCTACATAAAGTCTTAACACGATATTTATGTTCATCCATTGGCTCAGGCACAAAATTAGTGTATCATCCAAAAAGCACCAAAATTAATCCACATCATAATCACAAAGGCCACATTTGTAGTGGCTATATGAAAAATATATAATCACCAGTTCCTTTTTTAAAGAGTGTACATCATCAGTTCCTTGCAAATCAGCTGAACTATCAAAACATAATCCACAAAACTGTCAATACACATGCCACAAAACTGTCAAAACATAATCCATGTATGCTTTCAAAACATATCTGCTGTCCACATGTATTTCCAGTCACAAAACCAGCTAATAAACATAATTAAAACACTGCCTAAGAATGTCCAGCTGTCTTTCCAGTCACCAAGTTTTGAGCAATTTTAGGCAAAACTGTTCAGCTTCACAAATCACAATCAACAATCAGACAAATTATGAACTAACCAACTGATTCTAAAATCAAAATAATAGGCATACATATATACAAAGCTGAAAAAGAAAAAGAAATAATCTAGAAAAAAAAAAAAAAAAGTAACTAAACTCTTAAATTTTGAGTTATATTAAAAAATACACAGAAACCGTCACCTTGAATCAGCGATTTGATTGAAGCTTCGTTTTCATTGTCCACTGCCAAAGTTCCAATTTTAGAGAGAGACAGAGAGGGAGGGAGAGGAGAGTGTAAATGGCTGTGTCGGTTTCAATTGTATTGCGTGTGAGGGACCATCTAAACGAGGGAGAGTCAGCCCGTCTGGATGATGCCAAGCAAAATACACAATAATCACGCAAATCACACAAATTGTAGTGAGATTGTGTGAGAGGGATAATCACACAAATTTCTGATTTAAGATCAGAGCAAAATGGTGAGAAGATGGATTTGGTGGCTGGAGCGAAAGTGGTGAGAGAAATAATCACGATCAGACAAATTTCAGCAAGACAGAGTGGATTTGGTGGACAGAGAAGAGGGAGAAAAGCTTGGTTGGGAAAGAGAGACATTTTCGAGGGAACGAACGAGACGTTTTACTGAGTAAAATATTTATTTGGTCTTTGTACAGTAAAGACCCAAATATGACCGATGGTTGGTCCTATAGCTCAAAGCCATATTATTTTCCATTTGGCTAATCCAATGTAGGCATTTTTATGTAAAATAAGGCAAATTTTGCATTTCACTGGCATTTGGATAATCCAATGCCAGTGCTCTTAATTGACCCAACTCGCTCTTCCTAGCTTGCCCAGAATTCTTTACTTCGATAACATTGTAAAGTGACACTGTAAGTCAATGGATATAAATTAATTACACCATCCAAGTAGAATACTTTTACCAGATATGACATGCATGTCTGCACTCCAACCACCTAAAGAAATGAAATTTTTAATGGCATCGTTTTAAGTCCCTGTAGTTCACCCAAAAAAAGATCCCTGCTTTTCCTTCTGATTATATCCTTTGGCTTAAAACGGTACTTGAATATCGTTTGGTAATTCATGCCTGTGCTTAGCTTGCATTAGATGCCAGTAGAGAGAGAGAGGTAAAAGTCTCTTCTAACTAGAGGGTTGCTGTAGAAGTAGAGCACAATTAAGGGAAAAAACACATTTCTCCATTTTTGGTTCATTTTTATTTTGTAGGATTTTGAATTGGTGCTTTAGATATGGATTTAGAATTTTGAACCCATGCCTTTACCCTTTGCTGTATTTGGTGTCCATGTGCTTATCCACTTCGACACTTAAAAAATATATTTTTTTTTGGCACTTGGTGTCCGTGAAAAAATCCTGACTAATCCCGGCAGTGGAGTTTCCTACAAGTGCAGCTCGAGTAATTGAAGGAAAAATTTCCCTAATCTGACGGCCCCTAGAAATCACATTCTGTTTTGGAATCATGTCTCAACCCAGAATTGTCGGTATTTTTTTGGAAGAGTTTGGAAGATGATTCCTCCTTGTCTTATGTGGTGCATTTGGCTTGAAAGAAATGGGAGATGCTTTGAAGATAAAGAACGTTCATTGGGAGAGCTTAGGGATTTGTTCTTGAGCACTTTGAGTTCTTGGGTTAAAGCTTTTGTAATGGAGGATAATTTTCTGCTTTTGTTTTAGTTTTCTGGTGTAAGTTTTTTTTTTTGGAAGATGTAGGTGTTTCCTTTGTATACGTCCTGTGTACTTGGGCTTATGCCTATTTCTTTGAATAAAATTATTACTTATCAAAAAAAAGAATTGTCGGTATTTGAAACAATGTGCAAGATAGCTGTTAATAGAGTCTAAAGCAATTTTAGAATGTATGACCCGGTGCTGACCTGTCATTGGTTATATTCCACAAACATATAACAAACTTCAGCATGTAAAATTTTTTTTTGAGAAGTCTTCAGCATGTAAAAATTGTCACAAGAAATACTTATAAAAAAAAAATTGTCACAAGAAATATTGGGGATTCTTTTGCTGAAAACTGGTGGGATTAGTGAGAATTTGATAATATGCATCTATGCATTGTTGTGCTCTCAAGGTTGAGTATGTATGCAATGAGGACTGAAGGAAAACTTTATCCGGTTTTTGGGGTTTTCTAGGGATTGCTATGGAGTCCAACTTCATGCGCCATTGCCATCAGGAACCCAGCTCAAATGCTTGTTAATTAAACAATAGTGCTACGATAGATCTCTCTCTCTCTCTCTCTCTCTCTCTCTCTCAAATGGGTATTCTTCCAATTTCTTTTGAACCATCAACTTGAAATTCGGGAAATTACTTGGAAATATGAAATACAAAAATATCCTTATCGGTATTTGTTATTCTGCTCAAATGCTTGTTAATTAAACAAGAGTGCTACGGTAGCTCCCTCCCTCTCTCTCTCTCTCTCAAATAGGTATTCTTCCAATTTCTTTTGAACCATCAACTTGAAATTCGGGAAATGAGTTGGAAATATTGAATACAAAAGTATCCTTCATCGGTAGTTATTTTTCTGAATATAACTCGTTAGATTCATCATTATCCTCAACACTTGAATGTCCAGCTTGCACTTCTGTTTGCTACTTAACGGGATAAAAACCATTTCTTTGATGTTCTATTATTCTGGTAAATTTTTATATTTGCTTATGACTGGAGATCTCAGGTTTAAGTTTGACTGAACAATAATGCAGCTCATTCTGATACTACTGTGGCAAGGATGCTGGTGGGGAACAAATGTGATTTGGACAATATCAGGGCTGTGAGCATTGAGGAAGGCACAAGTCTAGCTGAAGCAGAAGGATTGTTCTTCATGGAGACGTCTGCCTTAGATTCAACAAATGTTAAAAAGGCTTTTGAGATTGTTATCCGAGAAATATACAGCAATGTCAGCAGGAAGGTTCTGAACTCAGATAGTTACAAAGCGGAATTATCTGTCAACAGGGTAACCCTTGTTAATAATGGGGCTGATGGATCCAAGCAAGCCGCCAACATGTTTTCCTGTTGTTCAAGGTGATCTCTGTTATTGTTCCCAGAAAGTGTACAAGTTGAGGGTTTTTGGTTGGTTTGTTAATTTGATTTGGTTGGTTGGTTGTGTTGTTTGTTGCTTTTCTTTTTTTCTTTTATCACCAAATAAGATAGTATTATAGAGATATATTTTTATATTTGGTTCAAGTAAAACAAGAAGTCCAATTTTATTTATTTATTTTTAATTTGAATACAAGAAGCATGTAATTCCACAAAAGACAGTGGACAGTCATATTCATTTATCTTCTCTAAGATTGCGTTATGCATAATGGAATGTTAATTTAGCTGCTAGATTTGTTATCATTTTCTCTGCTTGCTAGCAGTTGTGAAATCCTCAAGACTATATGTTGGTAAGTACTTTTGCTACTAGAGAGTTCTGGCTTCACTTGATATTTGTGAACCAAGGAATGTCTTTTTCTTTTCTTTTTTTCTTTCCCCTCTAACCAGATATAATTGTCTTTTGATAAAACCATTGTTTCAACCAATGGTCGATAAAAAAGAAAGGACACACTGAATAAATATGGTCAGTCTTTTAGTTGGTTAATAGGCTATTTATGCCTTGGTTAACCCAAGCACATAACAAAAGAAAGCATCCGAACAGAGCTTTCTGCCCATTAAAGGTGAAGCGATTAAGTTGAAGAAGCGGTGGGACTGCCTGATGCTGGGCAGCACAGGATGAAAATGGAGACTCGAGTTCTGACTAATTTGAACCACGAAAAGGGAAGAGAGGGATGACCAGAAATCGTCCCCCCCACCATTAATGCTCCAGATTTTCCTACCTGTAGAAGTGATGAGGACCCAATTACCAGTCTTGAATTTTAGCAGATTGCCTAGGAAAGATTTTGAGAGTTGTCAGCTGCATGTCATGTGGACTGTTTTGTGATCCCGTCAAACTCGAGCAATCAGTCACATTGTATAGAGAGGATTGTTTTGTCAATGGATTTCAACACAGTATCTCGTTGACTTTCACAAAACTTCTCAATTTATCTTATCTCATGTAATTATTACAACTATTCTAAATTTCCTCACAAAATAAAATAAATAATTTAACTTTTTCAAATCTTAAAATAAAAAAATATTAAAAATTTAACTTTTAACTTTTATCTTAATTTATCTCATCTCATTTGCGAAGCGTTGCCAAAAGCCAAATTAAATGCAAGAAGGCATAGAATACTTCTAACAATTTTCCTGTAGTTTTTAGAGTTGTTACTCTTAAGTTAAGATCCCTTTTTTGGCACTTGCTGTCACTCACAATTAGCACTTATATCAATTTGATATTAATAATGTCTTTTTGCATGGGATTTGGATGAAGAAGTGTATATGACTGACACCTCCACCTGGTTTTGAAAAAAGAAATGATAATTGAGTTTCAAGTTAAAATAAATCACTCAATGGGTTGAAGCACGATTCTAGGTATTAATAGTTTTCTAAATTCTCCCTAGCTGCTTGCTTATGGCTTCCATCAGTCCAAATCAGATTATTCTCTTCTTGAAAACTCTTTTTGAAAAATCTATGTTGACGCTCTTATAATGTTTCTTCAATCTCTCATTTCAGGGTCAATGACATTGGAAATCTCAAAGAAAGTTAGCAGAAAAATAAAATTGTCCAAATGATTTTTGAAAAACTCCTCTCAGAATCAACACACATCAAAAGACCATAATTTTTATATTCAAGAAAATTTACCTCTTTATTCAAAACCCAGTGCGTTCTAAAGGCCAACTTATTGTGACTTATAAGCACCATTTGAAGACAAATAAAACACTAGAAAGACTTGAAAATTCTCACCCCTGTTCTATTAATACTTTTTAATAGTATTAACACTCTTAAAATCTCTTTCGAATAATACCCTTAAGTTGGTTAATCACCAACTGAACATTCATAGATCTTATGAATTCTGCACATCATCCAACTGGTCCATATATTTAATAAAGCATTAAGAATTGATACAATCAAAGTTTGTGCATAAAACACATAAATATACAAACTGCTTAGGTCTAATAATAATAGGCAAATTGTCATAGAAATCACACCATTTTAACTTACGATGATCATTCCATGAGGTATGTTTTTATTAATGCCAAATAAATGTAATGGGATCCAATATGTATGTTTATTATCTCTCAATCTAAACCCTAAAAATTTGGGAAGAAACTCTAGGGAATCCAAATCCAAGAACCCATAATAAATTCATGAAATTGCTTTTTGAAGGCAATTGTTCCAACACGTTAATGATCAGATAGGTTTTTTTTTTTTTTCAACTCATTGAGATCTCCAGGTCCTGGCCAGTTCAAACCCATTTTTGAAATGTTTGAAGTCCTCAAGAGTCCTATTGATTTCAGCTTGTGTGTTCATCACAAAAGGCCCGTACTTAGCCATTGGTTCATTAAGTGGCTGCCCTCCAAGCAAGACAAATCTCAAATTATTTGAAGACCTGTTCCACACGCTTAGACCGTCTCCAGGACCCAGGACCAGGAGATTGTGAGCTGCCACGGGTGCCGAGTTTGGGGAGCCAAAGACCCCTTCTCCTTCAATTATATACACAAAGGAATTCCATGATTCTGGGATACTTTGATGCAGTTCAGCTCCGGGTTTTAGAGTGAAATCCAGGTACATTGTTGGAGTTAGGGTGTGAACCGGAGATCGGACTCCCATGGATTCTCCTGCTATAACTCGGACCTCAACCCCATCTTCCTCTGCCCTTGCTATATTCTCGCTTAGGAGTTCTTGATAACTTGGTTCAATCCTGAAAATTGAGTCTTCAATCGTTTAGAAAACTGGCAAGGCAGTGAAGCATTCAGTATTCAATTTTTTTGGGGGCCATGAATCTATAATAGGAAGTATAGGATACCCAGAAAGAATTCAAACTACTTCAAGTGGGGGAAAATCATATTTGTAAATTGCAGGAATCAAAGACAACCTGTGATGTTTACTCCGACACAGAAATCAAGTAGCATGTTTTGATGAAAATCCTACACTTTATTCAGAAGTTTCCAAACTTAAAAGAGTGATTAAGTCATAGCTATTAGCACTTGTACTTATCAAAAAAAGCTATTAGCACTTAAAAAAGCTTGAAGTTGGACTAGTAATCCACATCAGTAGAGAAGTTGGCCATGGGGCTAATGAACATAGAAATGAGTGATTCATAACTTGAAAATTTATTGGAAAACGATGTCAATGGCAATGGAAAGAAGAGTTCTTACATTTTATATTTGGACGATAAATTGATCCAAAGCTGTAAACCCGTTGTAAGTCCTCCTGTAGGCATTTCAGAGTGGACGATCCCTCTACCTGCTGTCATCCACTGCACAAAAATAGTATGAAATAAAGATGAGTGTCACAAGATTAAGTTTGCCAATCATTTTTTATCTAGTTTTTCAAAAGACAATAGATTGCAACTGAAATGCCTTGCCTGCACATCACCGGTTTGAATTGTCCCCTTGTTGCCTGCAAAATCTTGATGGGTAATGGCTCCCTAAAATGGGTAAAAATCAGAATGTTGTTTTTATTCTTGTCATAGGAATACGCAGTTACCATAAGATTGCAGGGTTGGATCAGGGTGGGTCAATGACAAAGTACTGTATAAATTCCAAAAATCCAAACTTTACTTTCTTTACGGTTCAACCTTTAATTTGCCAAAGTTACCTGGAACATGTATGTGACAGTCTCAAAACCTGTAAAAGAAAACTCACATCAAATATAGGCAAATTAGCGCACATATGAAAAATAATATAAAACCATAATTTGTGGACTAGGTATAATTTCTCAAACAACAATGAGATTGATTATTCGGTATGAATGCAGAACCTCTGTGTGGATGATCATGAAATCCCCCAGGAGGAGTCACTGCAAGATCAAACAGCCCACAACCTCAATACCATATGTATCAATCAAAGGCAAACTTACACTTGGGCAAGAACAGTTTAGAACCAAGTGTACCTGAGAAATGATCCAACAGCAAAAAGGGATCCAAAGACCTCAATTCCCTCCTGAGAATAAAATTCCCAACGAAAAACCTCAAAAAAATAGCTAATACCAGATGATAAAAGCCAGGAACAGAATGACCATGAACCAAAATCGAATATTTACTCAAAAGAATCAATTCCCAGAGGCCAAAAATTGATGAAAACTGATAGAAAATATAAATAAAATAGAAATAGAGATAGAGAAGAGAGAGGGAGAAAGACCGATGGCTACATCTTTCTTATTATCAAATGTGATTGAATACAAGGCATAAATCTCTCTTTATAGGAAAATTACATTGTTATCAAATGAAGTAAATATCTTAATCATTATGAAAATCAAATCAAGATAATATCAATTATCAAATCAAATTCTTGACTTTGATATTCCATCTCCTAAACTCAAGGTGGAAAACTTTGAAATTTTGAAATTTGAGTACAGTCTTCGTATCTGTTAATTGATCGCTGATAAGATGATGAAAGTGGTGTTTGTGATGAACTGACTGCCAGCTGGATCATCAAATCTAAAGATGTAGCCAAACAATGGATTGATAATGGGCCAAAGCCAATAAAAAGCTAATAATAGGCTGAAAGATTGAGCCGATAATGCGTTACATATGGCCTTAGTCAATTATAGGACCAAAATAAAAAGGTCAAAAAATAGATCTAGAGCTTCAAACAATACTCACAACAGAGCATAATCCAATAAATAAGGTTCACAACTAATAAAGATATTTAAAAATATAGATTTTAGACTAAATAGAGTTGAAGTGAGATGAAAATTTTGTCAAAGATAAAGCTAGCAGAAGAGTTTTAAAAGAAATAATCTACGGGATCAAGCCTGGCGTTGGCCAAAATCTCTCCTACCATGATAACAAATATAAATAAAATAGAAATAAAGATGGAGAAGAGGAAGAAAGATTAATAGCTGTAACTTTCTTATTCTCAAAAGTGATTAAATACATCAATATAATATTAAATCAAATTCTTAAGTTTGATATTATCTCCCAAAAAAACAAGAACCCAGCAAAATCGAGTGATAGAACTTTGTAGAGAAAACAAAAAGAAATGGGTCAAAGAAATGCAAGAATACCTTCCAATGGATCTCCTAACAACAGCACCATCACCCTCAGGTTGTTCTGTGGCCAAAACCGTCTTCGCCACCAATCTGGGCGTCTCAAAAGAAGGAGCTTGACCTGTTTCAGACATGATGCTTCGGATGAAGGCAGGGGCTCTGACATGGTTGGGTCTGGTTTTTGCTGGCTTTGCGTGGAACAGTAGCTTGGGGATTATCGCCCTTACAAGCATCATCCTTGTGCTTGTATTTGGTATGTATGCCTTTCTATGTCGTATAGAGGGAGTGCCTTTCTTTGTCTGATACAGTGAATAAGAAGTGTGGAAGATAAGAAGAAATGAAATGATGGGGGAAGACGGAGGTGATTTGGAGAGTTGGGTTCTGACATGAGGAACTCAGGCGTGGGATAATATTAAAAAAATGCATGGGATCCACTTTCTGCCCTCGAATCCAAGAATGCTTTGACAAACAAACGTATCAATAATTTTTTAACTCGAATATATAAACTCGTGACATAATTATTTTCTAACTTTTACCTGATATTCAATAATGCTATTCGTAAAGAGTGATTACAACTTTCTCAATTTTTATATATTATAATTTTTTAAGTTTATTTTTTTTAAATTAATTTAATTTTCATATTTATTATTCATATATTAAATATTTAATAAAAAATAAAAAAATTTTAAAAAATATGATATATAGAGATTATATAAATAATAAGAAGTTGTGTAAATTTTTTTATTTGAAAATATAAAATTTACTGTTTAGATTTTTTATTTTTATTTTTTTAATCATCAACCATTGCTTCTCATTTATTCATAAAAGAATAAACATCAGTACAACCCAACAAATCTGGATCATTACAAAGCATCTCTCTATTGACAATAGAATAAATATCCGCAGGTCCGTCTTAATCCAGCAGCATTCACCTTCCATCCTCAAAGCTCTCTTAGCAAGTTCATGAGCTAGATTATTTCCTTCTCTAAATATAAATCAACAGTCCAATCTGGTCTTTTAGCAAGAATGTTCTTAGCAAGTTCATGAGCCACATTATTTCCTTCTACTAACTGTCCCATCCATGCACATGCAACTTTCTTTTCATATATATCTTTTATTACTTTTGAGCATCTCCTTCAAACACATTCTTGACATTCAATTCTACCACTAATTCTATAGTCCTCCATAAAGCAGTTGCTTTAGCTAATTCAGGACTTCCAATGAATTCCTTTGAGTCACACATTGAAAAGAGAAGCTCCCCCTTGTAGTTCCTTGCAACAATACACATACCCAATCTGCTATTGATTGTGTCAATAGCAACATCAAAATTAATTTTTGTGACTCCTTCACTTGGTGGCAGCCATTTAGCTTCTCTTCTCCTTTGACTATTTACTATCCTATTCTACTCATCCACATCTTCGGGTTCTTGGAAGAATTTGAGGTTTGATAAAGCAGATTGTATTACTTTGCTTGGACTATCAAACTTACCCTCACACACCACTTTGTTCCTTCTAGGCCATAACCCTATGAAAATCACATCAATCTCTTCTAACTTGGTTTTCTTAGAGCATGCCTGCATTCTATCCCAAAGCTGGAAGAACTCGACATCCTCATTGCTCCATTTCTGGAGTCCACTTTGATTCTCTACCCACACATCATTTGCTATTGGGCAAGACCAGATCACATGCTATATTGTTTCTTCTCCCCTGCAACATATTGGACAGTTAGGCTCTTCGACTACTTTTTATGATATAGGTTTTTCTTGGTAGGCAAAATAGAGTTCAGAACTTTTCACAAAAACAACTTTGTTGTGTTAGGAACATGCAACCTCCAAATCCCTTCCCAAACCTGTTTAGGTGACTGTCTATTAGAGCACTCTCCATGAACTTCTTTTTCTACGTCAGTACCTAAATGATATGCACTGCACACAGAAAACCTTCCATCCTTTGTGTAACCCCATATAACCTTGTCTTCACCCCCATTTCTACTAAGTGGTAAGCTACAAATATGAACAGCTTCTTCTCTCTAAAATACCTCGAAAATCAACTTCTCATTCTAGCAATGGATGCCCTCCAACACCAAAACATTTACTTTTGAGCTAGCATCCAAGATGTTCACTAGTGATCTCACTTTAAAATTTATAGCTTTGGGAAGCCACTTTTGATTCCAAATAGATATGCTTCTATCATTACCAACTCTCCACACCATGCCTGTTTGCAATAGCTCTTGTGTTGCCAGCAAACTCCTCCACATAAAGGAAGGCTTATAACGAAGTTTTGCATCAATAAATTGGCTCTTCTGGGAGTATTTTTCTTTGAAAACCTTAGCTACCACAAAATCTAAATTATGCTGCAACATCCACCCTTGCTTAGCAAGCATAGCCCTATTAAATATTCCAATATCCCTAAATCCCATTCTACCATCTTTCTTATTTTCACCCATTCTGCCCCAGCTCTTCCAGTGAATTCCTCTTCCTTCTTTTTTACTACTGCACCATAACCTTGCTAGCATGGAGTCAATTTCGAGACACAATCTTCTTGGCAATAGAAAAACATTCATTGTATGAGTGGGTATGGATTGTAAAATAGCTTTAACAAGAATCTCCCTTCTAGCACTGGAGAGAAATTAGTTTTTCCAGTTATTAGTTTTCTTCCAAATCCTCTCTTTGACTCCCTTCAAAGTTTGGTACTTCGATCTTCCAATCATAGTTGGAAGGCCAAGATACTTGCCATAGTCCCCACATATAACAGCTCCTGCTTCTTGTAAAATTTCTCTTTGTGTGAGGACACTTGTGTTAGAACTGAATAATATTACAGTTTTTTGTCTATTAAGGGCTTGACCAGTTGGTTGGTTGGATTGTAGACTGTGTTGTTGGTATTGTGGAGATCAATGTATTATGGAGTTCGTGTGTAGTGTGATGTGAAGTGTAGCGGTGTACGTTAAGTATTGGGGTAGTTGAGAAGAGTGTTGTGTAGTATTGTGGACTGTGCTGTGAAGTGTGGTTGTAAAGTGTGGCGTAGCATGGAATAAGGAGAGTATACATGAAATATACTCTCCTGGCGTAGCGTGGAGTGGGAAGAGTACACGAGTGTACTCCATGTGGGGAGGCACCATATGGCATGTATGCCGTAGTGGTGATGTGACGTAGTGTAGTGTGAAGGGAGTACATGTGGAGTGTACTCCATAGGATGAAGCGATACACCATGTGGCATGTTGCGAAGATAAGGATGGTTGTGTAGTTAAGAAGAGTCGAACTTGATATGGGGTATCGGGAACTGTGGAACAGTATCCCAAAGTAGTTGTGATGTGGCTTGTAGTCTGAAGTGACAGTTGTCACTAGGTAGTTGACCTATGGCTGGGAATATATGTGAAGTGACAGAATAGTGTAAGAGTGGCGCAGCAGAAGCATGTCTGGAGAATGTCATAGAGTGACATGGTTAAACAAGAAGTCGTGCTTGTGATGAATAAGGAGTTAGTGTAAGAATGACGTAACGGGAACGTGACGAGATGTCACGATGTGGCAAGAGTATGCTAGGAACCATACTCATGATGAGTTAGGAGTTGGCGTAGAAGTGATGTAGCGAGATGTCAGGTGACGTGACAAGGTCACGTTGTAGCTTGGGAGTAGTCTTCAGCTATGTGATGTGACGTAAAGTGTAGTTATGAATGGAATCTTGTCGTGTTAAGTGTTTGGATGAACTGTCAAGAGGGATGTGTAGCATAAAGATTCATGCTAGCTGAGTTAAAAGAATGTTGGTATTGGAGTATGGGCTTGTTTATACAAGCAGACGATCAACGTGTTATATGTTGATCTTAAGCGATAAAGAGGTAAGGTACATGTGTATCTGGTGAGACATGTGTGCCGGATAGATTTACCATATGTAATGAGTAATATGTCTTAAGCATAGGTACACGATGTTTAAGCTTCAAAGTTGTCTTAGAGTTGTGTAATATGCATGGATGAAGATAATGATGACGATGAGGAAATGTAAGCTCAGATGTAGGAAGTGATGTGTGTATTGTCTAGGATTGGGATGCATGACTTAGTCGGTCTGAGTCATGCATTGGGATGAGGTTAACAAGAAGAATAAAATAAAGGTCTTAGTGTCTTAATCCTAAGGTGAATCATGGGATTCACTCTAGTGGGAAAGCACTCGAAGTAGAATGTCGAGTTTGGAAGAGGTAGTGACTGTAAATGGATCCCTGAAGGTTTTAACATAGTAAAGGGCACGTAAAAGCCTAGGGATGGAAGGTGAGTGTTCCAAGTAAAGTGCAGTTCTATTCTAAATTTAGTTGCTTATGCACTAAATAGAGAATGACGCTAAGGTTATGTATATGCATGTAGGTTGTCATCTAACACGCACATGAATGGACTGCATGATATGAAAGTAGCATGGAGTTCAGGTAAGTATTATGTTCATACTCTTCTAGAGTTTTCTAAAATGATATGAAATGAAAATGAAATGTTTTTCCTTTATGATACTTTATGAAATGAAATGAAATGAAATGATGTTTTATGAAAAGCATGCTAAGTATAAGTGTTCAAAGGTATATGTATGTAATGGCCCTTCTTGGTAGCCTCTTTTTATGCAACTAAAGTATTAAGTGTATGCATATGAATGGATGACTATACGCAATACGTATTGTATGTATTTTCATGAAATGAGATGTGAGGCTTATGCCTTATGCTTTAAATGATGTTTTAAATGATGCAAAGAAAGTGTTTTAAAATGTCCCTATGAACCGATGCTTTATGGATGTCATAAAAGATGATGTTTAAGTTTATGCTTTTAAATGATATTTTTCTATTAATAAACTGCTAAATAAAAAGGATTGAAAAGAAAAGGACTGAATGAAAGAAAGAAATGACTGAAAGGAAATGCATGTTTTAACGTATAAAAATACGTAACGGCCATGATTGAATCAAAGGGTACCAAAGGAATGGACAGATTGCAATGCCAGGTAGGTAGTACTGGTAGTGCACACCCAGTGCTACCTCCTGACTGAAAGGGATTTTCAACCTGTGGCAATCGACAGAATCCAAGTTTAAAGGAAGACCGTTAACCCCAACACACGGGCGTAATAATGTGTACCAGCAAAAGGAAAGTGATAAGAATGAATGAATGAATGCATGAACTCTTAAAAAATGAAGGCACTGACGGGAGAAATGTTTTACGAAAAGAAAACTCTTTTTAAGAAAAACCCCGCCTAGTGATTATTTCAAAATGAATGTATGCCTTATGTACGTATAGTAAGTATGGATTGATGAATGTATGAAAGAAAACCTATGTCAGTATATTTTAACTGTATGAAGTAATGCTTACTGAGTATTCGACTCATTTTAGTTTTTATGTATGCCCCTCCCTCCCACAGGAACTAAATGAGCAAGACGCTTCAGGATATACACGACCCCAAGGGAAGAGCACGGAAGTCTAGGCATGAGAGTTTTAAATTATGAGACCTTTTTATTTTAACCATGATGATTTTCATTGTAAACCTCTTTTATTCTCAAAACACATTTTATATTATAACGTAGAGTCTTGCATCCTGGGTATGGAAGCAAAATTTTGAAAGGATCAGTAACTCCGGTCTCCTTCTCTCTAAAACTATTTTATAAAAAGTCCCATTACAAGGACATGACATTACACAGAGTCCCATTGAGACTTAAACTCTTAGAGAAAACAAAACACAAACCTTTAAAAATTTAACTTCCAGACATATATGTAGAAAAACTTTATTTTTATTATATATATATTTTTTAAATATAAAAAAAATAGTAAAACCCAAAAAATAACAATTAAAACTAATTGCCCCTAAACAAATGAAGAATTTTTGAACTCAATTGAATCAAGGCACCTGCCTTAAGTGTACCACATGTCCAAGCATAGTGTCACTCACACAACAAAAAAATAACATGCACTCTCTCCTTTGCACCAACCCACACTGGTTGTACACACCTTATAAGTTCATCTTATCAAAGTCCATGTGTATGTGTGTGAGGATACTTCAATATATATATCTTTCATTCATTTTTTTTTCTCTTTCGTTTTTATTTTTCTTGTTCATTTTTTCTTTACATAGATACGTCCAAGAGGTTTGTCTTGCACCTTAAAAGTCAAACTTTATGCTAGGATCTAGACACTTGATGAAGTATCTCCTTCAAATACAAGGTTGCACAACCCTTGATATGCCCATTTATATTACTAATTTTTTTTTACAATGACTAGATCAACGATGTTTTCTTATAAAGACTTAAGGGACAGATCCATGAAGGGTGCTTGTCTTTTTCCACAATGAAGAAACACCAACTTTTTCTATATGGATCAAACCTTTATGTTTGACAAGGAGAGATCTCTTGCTTTTTAGTAGTAGTTTCTACTAGTATTAGTCAATTTAAGGTGTAAACTCTCCCTTTGGTGAGCATCTCTGAACTTTTATGGAATATAATAATAAAGAATGTGAAAGTAAGTTCTTCACAGTACATTAGGATTTGACTTTGTCAAGGTAAACCATAAGGTTAACATACACAATATGGATTGCACAAACATAGGGAGATGCTTCAACTCAAGGTAGAGAGTGTGTGAGGACTCAAATGCTCAAGACTCGGCACACTAAGCATGAACTTTGCTCAACTAAAAAGAAAAACACTAAAACTGAGAGACAAACCATAACAAAATGTAAGATGATTTAAATTGAAAATAGAACAAAACAAACAAAAATAAAATATGTAAAATGCATGTCCTAGACTAATGATATGCAGAAAATAAAAAATGTAAGTGTGCTCCTCACTTGATGTCACACACACCGATGGTTTTTCTTAAAAACCCAAACCTTAAGCCATCTAATGGCTTAGTAAACAAGGCATCCAATTGATGCTCAATAGATACATGATCCAAAGACACTATCTTAGACTTGACCAAGTCTCTAATGAAATGATGTTTGATATCTATATGCTTAGTCCTAGAGTGCTTAACATGATTCTTGGAGATACTAATTGCTCTAAAATTATCACAATAAATAGTTATAGTATCTTGAGAGAACCAATAGTCTTCAAGCATCTTTTTCATCCAAAACAACTGTGTGCAACAACTTCCTGTTGTTATATACTCGGCTTCAGCTGTAGATAAGGAAATTGAATTTTGCTTTTTGCTCATCTAAGCTACAAGATTTCACCTACATAAAAACATCCTCCAGAAGTACTCTTTCTATCATCAGCATTCCCAACCCAATCCACATATGAATAGCCAACTAGTGTCAAATTAGTTCCCTTAGAATACCAAATCCCATAATCAACAGTTGCACTTAGATATTTAATTATTCTTTTTACTACTGTGAGTTGAGATTCCTTAGGATTAGGTTGAAACCTAGCACACACATCAACACTAAAAGTTATGTCGGGTCTACTAGCTGTAATATAGAGTAGACTTCCTATCATGCTTCTGTAATGAGTATGATAAGCATTTTTACTTGTAGAATCTGTACTGATTTTTTCTGATGTGCTCATAGGAGTTCGAGCATGACTCTTTCCTTCTATCCCAAACTTCTTAACAAGCTCTCTAGCATACTTAGATTGTGAGATAACACTGCATTCTTCAATTTGTTTTACTTGAATGCGCAAAAAGAAGTTTAACTCACCAATCATGCTCATCTCAAATTCAGATTTCATTTTAGTTGCAAAATCATATGAGAGAATCAAGTGTTGCTCCAAATACAATATCATCAACATAAATTTGAGCTATGAGAAGTTGCTTACCAGATTTTCTAATGAAAAGAGTTCTATTAGCTTGTCCCCTAGTGAAACCATGTTCAAGTAAGTAAGCTGTCAATCTTTCATACCAAGCACAATATGCTTGTTTTAGCCCATAGAGTACTTTCTTTAACCTGTAAACATGGTCAAGGCAGAGGTGATTAATGACGCCTTTGGGTTGTTCAACATATACCTCTTTTTGTAGAAATCCATTTAAAAATGCACTCTTGACATCCATTTGATATAACTTGAAATTTAGATGACAAACAATGGCAAGAAGTATGTAGACAAATTCTAGATGAGCAAGCAAGGCAAAAATTTCATCAAAATAAATCCCCTCCACTTGTGTGTAGCCTTGTGCAACTAGCCTTGCTTTGTTTCTCACAATGGTTCCATGCTCACCAAATTTGTTCTTGAAGATCCACTTGGTTCCAATGATGTTGTAATTTTTAGGTTTATGAACTAACTCCCAAACATCATTCCTTGTGAATTGATGGGGTTCTTCATGCATGTCATTAACACAACTTTCATCATTCAAACCTTCCTCAACTTTCTTGGGTTCAACCTATGACAAATAACACATAAAAGAAACTTGATTTAGAGCTCTTTTTCTAAGTCTCATATCTTCATCAAGCTCACCAAGAATATTCTCTCTTGGATGGTTGTGTGTAACCCTTGAAGAACGTTCTTTGTCATGTGGAGGAGGAGAGTTTCGAGGTGTTTGCTCCATGTGGACTTCATCACTTTGCTCTTGTTAACCCTCTTCAGCAGCTCGGCCTATCTCTTTTTTCTAGTTCCTTTCTAGTAATCTCGACTGAAACATCATCTACAAGCACATTGATATATTCCATGGTTGTTTTAGTCCATAGGTTGTAGACTCTATAAACCTTGCTATTTGAGGAATATCCAAGGAACACTCTTTCATCACTCTTGCTATCAAACTTATGTGAGTTTTCACAACCTTGCAAAATGTAACATTTGATGCCAAAGACTCTAAAATACTTGACAGTGGGCTTTTTATTCTTCCACAAGCCATAAGGAGTATGTTTGGTTCCAGGCTTTAAAACAACTCTATTCAAAATGTGACTCACCGTATTCATAGCTTCTCCCAAAAAATATAAAGCCATCTTTTTGCTACTCAACATGTTTTGTTTCATTCTTGAATAACCCTATTTTTCCTTTCCATCACTCCATTTTATTGAGGAGTGATAGGACCAGAAAATTCTTGATGAATGCCCTGTTCATCACAAAAAGAGTAAAAATAAGTATTCTCAAATTATTTCTTATGATCACTACGAATTTTAGAGATAGAAAGATCCTTTTCTATTTGTAGTCTCTTGAACAACTTTTGGCAAGGTCAAATGCTTTAGATTTTTCTCTTAAAAGGATGATCCATGTAAATTTGAAAAAATCATCTACAACAACCATAATGTACTTCTTTCCACCTAAGCTTTCGGTTTGTGTTGGACCCATCAAATTTATGTGAAGCAACTCAAGTGACTAAGAGGCGAGAATGTCTTAAACTTTCTTGTGTTGTGCTCTTGTTTGTTTTTCCTCTTGACATGATCCACAAACCATAATCTTGGCTTTAAGAGACTTCAGCAACCCAGCAACAGCTTCTCTTTTTGAAATTTTTGATAAGTCTCTAAAGTTGATATGACCAAGTCGTTGATGTCACTACTCGGCTTCATCCAATAGAACTCTATGACAACACAAATTTGATGTTGAGGAGATTTCATAGCAATTGTCTGATGTTCTAGTGCCCTTCAAGATCCATTCTCTAGCTTGGTTGTAGACGTTGCACTTATCCTTTGAAAACTGCATAGAAAGATCATATCACAAATTTGACTAATACTTAGCAAGTTAGCTTTAAGACCATTCACAAATCAAACATTATGAAGATTAAGTAGTCTAGGTATTTAAACATTCCCTTTCCCTTCAACAATGGACTTGCTGCCGTTTCCAAAGGTCACGTTGCCTCCACTACTAAACTCAATCTTCTTGAATAAAATCTTGTCACCGAACATATGTCTCAAGCTTGCGTTGTCCAGGTACCAAAGGCAATTATCCATCGATTTAAGGGTTATTCTTTGACCACACATTTTGCTTTAAGTTTGAGTTATTCTTACCATTAACACCACTTTATACCATCTTTTTTTTGTTTTGAAGACAAAATTCTGAAAGTTCTCCAAGCTTGAGACTAATGGAGGTTATTTGATGACTCAACTCTTGAACTTGATTTTCAAGAGTCTTTCCTTCCTTTTTTATTTTCTTTCACCTCAATTTTTCTGCACTTTACTCAAATTAAAGCAATATGGCTTTATATGGCCAGGAATACCATAATGATGACAAATAGGAACAAACTTACCTCGGTTCAGCTTCTTTGAGGTTGATCTTTCATGAGACTTTTTAAGATGATTTGACGTTGATGCAGTTTCTCTTGGAGCATCCACAACTTGGCTTCATTTGACAAAAACAATAGTTTTAGAGGTAGTGGTAGTGGATGATGAGGCCTAAAGATCTTCATCTTGGGAAGTTGTGTACCCCAATTCGGTATGATCACAACTGAAATTTTGAACACTTAAAATCTCATCTAATTTCTCAGTTGCGGATGGTTGTTGACACTCTTGGAAATTTTTCAATTCTTTGTCTAGTGCATCCTTTTGAACCTTTAATCTCGATATCTCAACTTCAGAAATTTTTAGAGCTTTCGACAGATTGTTCTTTTTATTCTCCATTGTTGTGAGTTTGTTGTACAACTTCTTGTTGAGCTTTTTTAGCTTGACTACTTTTTCACATAAATTATTATACGCCTCTTGTATGCTTAGCTTATGGTCAACATCAACAAGAGCTGTATTTGAGTCACTAAAATCAAATTCACTTTCATATTTTGTTAGCACAATTTTAGAAAAATCAACAACAATTGCAAAAGCCATAAAGGAACCTTCATCATCAGATGATGAACTAGAAGTTTCAGATTTTGTAGTGTCACTAAGTGTGACATTAAGTGCTCTACCCTTATTTTTCTTAAAGTTTGGGCATTGCTCTCTTATATGACAAAATTTAGAACATTCATGGCATTTACTTTATCCTTTTTCTCAAATTTTTCTTTATTCAAATTTTCAGAATTATATTTCTTTGCAGGAAATTCTTTACATTGCTTTTGTTTTCCACCGGCTTTCTTGTTAAACAAGAATTTTCTAAATTTCCTTGCAATAAGAGCTATATCTTCATCATTCAGATTTTCTTCATAAAAAAAATCGTTCCAATTCTCTTTTACAGTCTTTAATGCAATGGACTTAACTTTCTTGTTTGAGAAAGTGATGACTCATACGTTTACAAGGAGCCAACCAATTTTTCAACCTTAATAGTGTTTAAATCCTTACTTTCCTCAATGACTGTAACTTTTGGGAGAAATCTTTCAGGCAAGGACCTTAAAATCTTTCTCCCGATCCTTGAATCCTCCACTTTCTTGCCAAGATTAAATCTGGAATTCACAATATTATTAAGTTTAGTATAAAAATTATTAAAACTCTCATCTTACAGCATTTTAATCTCTTCAAATTTTGAGGTTAGTATCTGCAATTTTGAATTTTTTAAAATTCTTATTCCTTCATGTGTAACCTCTAAAATATCCACACTTTTTTTGCAATCACACACATTGAAATTCTTTTAAATTCATCGAGAGATACAACCATGAAAGTAGCGTTAAGTCCTTTGCTATTCCAGTTGCAGTTGTTGATCTCATCTCTACTCCAAGCATCAAGAGTTGTCTCTGGCTTAGTCCACCCTCATTCAATTGCATATCACACACGTTCATCCAAAGACTTGAGGAAAGCCCTTATACAAATTTTTCAATAGGCATAGTTTTTCCCATCAAAGTATAGTGGGGCTGACAATGATGACAAGATTATCTACAAGGACATGAATCACACTTGAACGAGTGAACTATTCTCTGATGCCAATTGAAATTTTCCAAATGTCCATGTATTGTAACACAACGTCCTACCAATTCACTAGACAAATTGGTTAGTCAACAACCATGCAAATATTTAATAATTAAGCAATAACATAAAGTAAATAAATTGCATAACACCAATATTGGTAATGAAGGGAAACCTTTAAAGAACTCTTTAAATGTAAAATCCTACCGGGTAACCAAACTCGAAAAACTCAAATTTTATTATTTGAAAATCAGTTACATGCAAGTTTCAATTAAAAAACCTTTGTTAATTGGCACTCTTACTTGACTAGATAAACAACTCTTTTGTCTCTACTATAATAGGAGCCAGAACTTCTGACGATATTCAAATATTGATTTTTCTCCTGAAACTCTAGTGGTTGAATCACGATCACTCAACCTCTAACAAGGAGCACGATCACACTTGATGAGAGATAAATAACTAGAAAATTCTCAAGAAAAGTTTCTCACATATATGCACTGGGAAACACTCTCCAAAATCTCCAAGGCCGAAATATCCATGGATCTTGATTGCTAGGATCCTATAAATATTCTATCTGAAAGCAGTTTGAATTGCAGTAAGATTCTGCTGACGGAGTGACTCTGTTGCGACGGACTTTGCTAACAGAACGATGATACCTGGCACTTTATCTTCTCAGCATTCGTAGTTTCCCATTCACGCTCTTCTTCGGATAAGATCAAAACTCTTGGAACTTGAATTTTACACCTTTAATTTATCTAAAACACTTCCTAACAACTTTTAGATAAACTCAAAATAGTTATAGATAAAGTCAAAGTGTTTTACATTCATCCAAATTACAAAATCAAAACTAAGATGAAGTCTATCATCTTAGTCACCTAGTACTACCTAAACTTATCAATTTAGTCATGTAGTCCTAGCCAAACTCTTGCATCTACAGTTAGAATATAATTTTTGTTTTAGGACTTAAAATTTTGAATTATTTTTTATTTTTTGTTTGAAACTTTGAAAAATTTGTAAAGATTAGTTTAAAAGTGTTTGTGTTTGTGTTTGAGTGATGTTTGGAAATGAAAAGATATGTGATGAGATAAGATGAGATGGGATGAAAATTATATCCAAACATTCCCTAAATATAGTCTAGATATTGATAGATTAAGATCCAAGTCATTGATAAATAGATATGACCTATGTTTTCTATTTATGTAATTGATTTATAAGATCAGGTATCCCAACCTGTAAAGGTAGTGATTCGTGTTTATGTCGTGTCAAGTCATGATAATTAGATTATGTGGGTTAAACTGAACACGACAAGTCATGATTATTAGATTATATAGGTCAAACCAACCACGTTGTCGGGTCAAATCCTAAAATCCTAATACGACTCATAAATAACATGTGACATTACACAACCTGCTTAACTCGTTTAATAATTAATTTTTACTGGATTATTCTTTACACAACACATTTAACCTGTTTCATATAAATGGGTTGAATTGATCTACATATTTGTTTTTTTAACCATATACATTCATATATAATACAATGATAACTATATAAATCATTCATAATTACAACTAGATTGATGATAAAATATTTTACTATCAATATCTAAGCAAATAATATATAAGGAAATTAATATTTTCATAAAATAAAATTTTATATTAACAAAAAAAAAAGTTTAATAGTTTGAGATATTAAGTAGTCAAATACTGATATTAATATTATATCCCAACAACAAAAAAGCATATAAAACCAAGTATTTATAAGATTTGAAAATAGAATTTATTTGTGTTATAGGGGTTGATTGTGGATTTTACGGGTTGACCCGTAATTGACTTATTTATTAATCATGTTTTGTCAAGTCAACCCATTTTGACACAAATTTATTTATATTAAACTAAAAGCAACTTATTTTGTGTCATGTTTGTGTCGAATTCACGGCTCGTGTCATATATTGTCACCCCTACGAACATATACTTGGTTAAAAAATTAAATCGCGAGAGGATTTTAAGCATCAACTCCTACCTAAAAAATTATTTATGCTATTTTCTGACCAAAGATGGATGTCCTCAAGATGCACCATTTGGTGCTTAACAATAATAAATCAGCAAAAGAGTAAAGATATTCTAAGGCACATACACCACACACTGCTTACGTGATATAATTTGATTTATAAAATAAATTTTAAAATTTTAATATTATAAATTCAATTTTATCATTCTAAAACATGTACACCACACACCAACTTGCTAATAGAATAATTCATTAGCGAAACCCCATAATCCAAGGTATCAACATCGACTACGCGAGAAGGGCACAATCCATATTTTACATGACAAATGTAAATATCACTCACGAGGAGTGCACATGCCTTGGTTTCCCCATTTGCACGTTTTAAAGTTTGATCTCTTCATTTAATTAGGAGGTGAATACGATTTGCTCGATATGTTATCTCTAGATTAATCTTGTTTGGTTCTTAATTATGTTGTTTTATTAGGTATTACCATTTAGGTTAAGGTTAATCAGTGTGTTAATTGCTTCTTATATCCATAGTCATTGGAGGAGTTAGTATTGGTCTAGCCCAAACTTGGGACCTAAGGCCCATCACCCATAAAGGGCTCAAAGGAGTCGTGTGACTTAACGAACCCCTAGCTGTGGACCTATAGGAGGGGATAAACTTATGGATATAGATCACTTGGGTGATTCTGATACATTAGGGATAAATCTTATAATGGTTGAGCATAGTACGAAGTTAATCAGTTTATGGTACTCATCCTATATTTTCCATGCCTATATATATATGAGCAACAGGTAACCTTCGATCTCTTTGATTTTATGCATTCTCTAATTATTACTTCTCATTACTGACTTAAGCATCGAAGAGGTCATAGGCACACCGTGCTGCCCACTCAACGATTTGCAAGTGAGCGTTCACAACCGATGGTGGGACACATCCTTTACAGTGGCACCATCTGTGGGATTCTGTAATCTGTGATTTCAATTTTTCATTGGACTTCAATGTGGTTCCCCCATGCCAACCGTGACACGTTCTCAAGCAACTTGTGAACCAGAAGTAGCACTTGCAGACATGGCAACACAGTTAGCAGCAACTGAAGAAAAGCTGAAGATGGCTTTAGATGCCATGGAAAACCTAAGGAAGGCGAACAAGGAGCTAAAGCACCGTAACATCGAGCTCGGTGATGCTACCATACCTGGCCATAGCAAATAGGGAGAAAAAGAAGCACATAGCAATGGGGGAGTGAACGCAGAAGATGTGGAAAAAAAGAAGCTGCATGATGATCTACGTAGTCTCGACGGCAAATATAAAGAGATTGTGAAGAAGATG
This sequence comes from Pterocarya stenoptera, assembly GCA_003123785.1. NCBI lineage: Eukaryota > Viridiplantae > Streptophyta > Magnoliopsida > Fagales > Juglandaceae > Pterocarya > Pterocarya stenoptera. Next base: position 139,397 of record QEOT01124130.1, on the reverse strand, counting down.
AGAGGATCTTCCTCGGTGGAACAATTGTTGAGCCACAGGGATTTGCCTTATAGTGTGGAAGTGTGGCGCCCCCAGCCCCCGCTTGGGATTAGACGGAGACTGAAACGCCGAGACATATAACGTAAGGCTACATACCCCTCGTATATGACAGAGAATATGCTATGCACCTAAGTACACTAGTAGTGTGCAATATCGTTGCAGTGAAAAATAAATAAAGGTCAGAAATTCTAAGCAATGCAAATAGAAATTGCAAAGTACATGGTACCAATTAAATTAAAACATTAACACCTTATCCATGACCATAGCATAATAGCATAAGACAAAATATCCTAAAATATCAAATATTAAAGTTTTGTCTCCCAAAGCACACGGGACCTTCAAAATATTGTTTCTCAAAAGTTGAGACCTAAACCATAAGTTTCTTTTCTCAAAATGACTAAAATACTTTTTCCTTCATCGTTAAAGTTCCATCAGAAGCCAAATACCAAAAGACTCCATGAGACTTCGGTAGTCCGGGTGGAGAAAACTCTAATTCCTTAGCTACTACCTTCGGATCAGGTGCGGGCTTCTCTGTTTGCCCGAGGTAAGCAGACAATCGGTCTACTAGTTTATCAAAGCTCAAAAGGTCTGAACGAGCCTGAACAGAATATTCGTCCCTCGCTGTGGGATCATTAATATTCATGATTCCAGAGAATCTGGGGTATCTGTAACAACTTCTACCATTCCGAGTTAGGGAATGGTAGTATAAACTACCACAATGAGATTTCGAGAAATCTCAGCAAGTAATCACACAACATGGATCAATTAAAGCAAGCATACAAAAGGTACATCATGCATTGCGTGCATGAAACATGAACTTGACTTTAAACAGAAACTTGACATATGCGTTTAACCATTTTCAAAAGACTTGTAGAGAAACTTTGACATTTTTTAGAAAACTTTTCTTTTCATATTGATTCTTAATCAGAACTTTTCTTAATAGAACATATCACAAGATTTACATCGAGTGATCTTTATTACATGAGCTCTTATTCTTATCCATAGGGTGGACACAACACGGCTTCCCTCCTTGCACCACGTGTTCTCGCTAGTCATCGTACTATTAATGATCTGTAGGCAAGAATCGCAAGCGGGAATCAACCACCATCCCTACAGCTCGAGATACACAGAGATTCATAATAACTCGACCTTATTTTGTCGAGTTTCATACCTTATGCATCTACTAGCATTAGGTGCTTCCTCGCTCCAACGTTCTTTGAAAAGAACCCATTCGAGGCTCGTCGATTATTTTTTGTCGACCTAGGAGTTACCACTCCATTCTTAAGCACTCCAAAGTGGACAGAGGAGTTCGACTAGGATAATCTCCCATCCTAGCATTTGGGGTCATAATAAAAAATTTGACTCTTTTCTTTAAAAAAAACCACTTTTCTTTGAAATCATTTTTCCAAATGCATGATACATGGAACTTACGACATACGTGCTTATACTTGACATATAACATATGGAATGTCATGCATAAAATAACCAAGCATAATATGTTCAATTCATGGCATGATTACATGAAACACATGAAACATCCAAACACATTCATGAAACCATAGGAATATGCTTAGGCCGAAACACATAGGGGTAAAAATCATAAGATTTATTACTTAAACATGTTCCAATCTTCAAGCATATAACATAGGAATCGAAGCTTAGTAAAACAAAGCATGAAGACATAGCATTTAACTAAGATCCGAATCATTCAAGACATGGAATGGCCGAAACTTCATGTTGCAAAAATTATCGATCTTAACAAGTGAAAACCGAAACATATGAGAGTATTTCATGATATTTTCATCACATATTTCAAACATATAATCCCTCTCATAGATTCCTAAGAAGTCATATTAACATATTCAAACAGTATTCAAGAAATATCAACCAATAACAAACATGGTAATGAAAAGATCTATGCAATCATATACAAATGTTAGTCAAAGTAGGTTGAGTGTATACTTACAAAAAATCCACATATAGCAATATTAGTAAGCTATAAATCTGAGCATTCCATATTAGAAAAGTAACTAAAAACCTCAGTTCATGTTCTAAAGTGTATGTGTGAATTTCTAGGGCCACACTTGTCCATTTCCTATTCGGCTTCTAGGGTTTTTGAAGTAAAAACTTCCTCATTTCTCTCTTAGAGTAAAGCAAACCCTAAAATAACCAAAGATGTGAGTAGTGGCCGAAAATCATAGTGAATAAACCCTCCTCTATATTCGGCATCAAAGGTTTCTTAAAAACCTTAAAACCATCTTCAAGAGATCTCAAGAAAAGTGGGTGTTCTATCTCTCACATTGTTCAAATGAGATTTGAGTCTCATTTTCGGATTGAACAAGTGATGTGTGTGAAAAGCTTAGAAGAAAAAATGAACTCTTACCTTGACTAGACTTAGTGTGCCGAAATCTCTTTCTTGAGATATAAAAATCTTATTGTTTGGTTGAGGAGAAAGTAAAAGAAAGTGAGAGAATCTTCAAGAATGTATAAGAGAATTGTATGGAGAGGGCAAGAGTATGCAAATTTCGAATTGTGCAACAGAAGAAGCCTTTGGGCTGGCCTCCCTCCCCTTTTACAGAAAATTCATCATTTTCTCATTGGTGGTTAAAACCCAATGCATATAAGACAAGTGGCATTGCTTTTTCTGGCCCCTTTCACTTTGGCCAAAACATCCTTAGGAATTTCCTATGTAGATTGCATTGGGAAGGTACACTTTTGGAGGTTGGCGTGTAGGTTTTCTTCCCTTGGCCGAAATCCTCTAGTCTTCCCTTTATGCCCTTCCTTTCTTCAAACAATTGGGTGTTTCTCAGGTAACATAGCAAAACATCATGTGGCTCTCCATTTTTGCAAATAAGCAACCTTTTGCATGGATGACAAGTGGCAAAAGACTCATGACATGGTCTTGCCATCCACCTCCTTTTCCCTTTCCCAAGATGATGTTTCATCTTCCAACACTCATTCCCTAGGTGATCTATTGGTCCAATTTTAGCCTAGGTGACGAGTGGCAAAGAAACATAATACTTGGAAGTGTGCTAGTCGAAATTTCAAGGGCATTCTTGTCCTTCTATCCAAATATCTCTTCACATATCCTTCTAAAAACTCCATGCATGCTTGACACTTGGCATTATTTGTCTAAATTTCAAAATCCCATGACTTGTATTCGGTTTCCCATGCAAAAATCCTAGAAAAAGCTCATTTTTCACTTCCTTAAGCTTCTCTTTCTAAGACATTTTCCTTGAAACTCGAATCCTTTGGTCTCCTCTAGGTTCCTTTTGTCCCTTGGTTCATTTAGAAGGTTCCTTGCTCAATAACAAGTGGCAACTCTTCTAAGATAGGCGTGTAAGCCATCCTTTTGGCATTTTTCCTACACTTCTCTCTCTCCCTTAACCCATTATCAAGTCTAGATTCATAATACATTGCTCACATGCCACATGGCACTTGTGACTAAAAATTTGGGCCATGACCAAAACCCAATGGGCCTAAGTTTCTAAACAAGGCCAAATCTCACTAGAAAGGTAAGTTTCTAAACTTAGCTTTCTAAGGTTAGTCCTCCTTTGGGCTTGAATTACCATCCAAGAGTCCTAAAACTTTCTAAATTAACTAGAGCTCCCAAAGAAGTCACGACTACTAAGCATGTAAATCTATGGGCCATGCTTACACAAAAGTTTAGGTCATTACAGAAAGTAATGGTCTTGTTGCTCCCGTTGAAGTTTAAAGCACCCTAGATAGAGTTGTATGATGGGTCCAAGGACCTAGTAGAGATCACCTGGAGAACTTCAAGGCGCATATAACACTCCACGGTTTCCCAGGTGAAATCACTTGTCGATCTTTTCCCTTAACTCTGATGGGAGTGCTGAGAGGATGGTTTGGAGCGCTTCGCTCAGGATGGACTGATTGCTTTGAAGAGTTGGTCAGGCAGTTCTTAACACATTGTATGCCTAGAAGGAGACACAGGCGCCTAACAGCGTACCTCCTGATCGTCAAGCAAAGAAAAGAAGAGAGCCTGGCATACCTTACCCGCTTTCATAAAGAAAGGTTGAAGACAAACGACCAAGATGAAAAGATAACTTTGGCTGCCCTGTTAAGCGAAATTTGGCCACGCAACCCATTCATGGCTGAATTGGCAAGAAAGACCTCCTCGATCTTGAGGGAGTTCATGAATAGGGTGGACGACTTCGTCAACACCGAAGATACATTATAGGCTCTTGTAGAGCCAAGAAAAGAAGAGTTGAAGGTGGAACGCAAAACCAATATGAGAGACAAAAAAGCTGTATTGAACCACCAAGAGAGGAGGCATGAAAGAAGACAAGAGCATATACCCCACGCATCCACAATAATTTGGACGTACAAGAAAAAGAGGAATTAGAAAGAGAACACCGCCAGCCTAGAAGCAATAGGCTCTATTGCAAATTCCATCAAACAAGCTCACACTGGACAGAGGATTGCATAACTTTAAAGAAGAAAGTGACCGAATTAGTGGGAACTGGAGAACTTAAGTGAATGGTCGTGGAGCGAGTAAAACCCAAATGAAGATTTGAGAGAGGATACAATCCCTGAAGAAGTAGCAGCCCAGATAGGCAGCGCCACCAAGGTAGGATGCTCGTAATAATGAAAGGGATAGGTCGCCTCAAAATAACGATAGGGAAAAGGCTGCCCTAGGCGAAATCAGGACAATAGCAAGAGGATTAGCTTGGGGTGGCGCATCCTCATCTAGCAGAAAGGTGCATGCCCAAAGAGCAAGATACAAAGAAGTTTATGTAGCGGACAGGTTGTCCAAACACCAAAAACTTGACTCTTCAGTAGCTATCCCTTTCGGGGAAGAAGATCATGAAGGAGTATTGTACCCTCATGATGATACATTGGTGGTAACCCTCGTGGTTGCTAATTACACTACCAGGCGCGTACTCATTGACAATGGGAGCTCAACAGACATTGTTTTGGGAGGCTTTCGTAAAGATGGGTATAGATGCTACTAAGCTAAGACCCTCGCTGACACCATTGAAGGGCTTCTCTAGAGATCTAATCTAACCGGTGGGGGCCATTACTCTCCCTGTCACGGCAGGAAAATGGACGCGTACTGCGACCACCATGACCGGTTTCTTAGTCTTAAAGGCACCATCCTCGTATAATGCTATACTAAGGCGACCAACATTGAACAACTCTAGGCAGTTACGTCGATGTACCATCTCAAGATGAAGTTTCCAACTGAAGGTGGAGTAGGGGAAGCACGAGGCGAACAAGCCCTAACACAAGAATGTTATGTGCAAGAACTGAGGCGCAAAGGGGGAGAGTATGCACTATCAGGGGCAACGATGACCAAGCAGCCAAGGAGGGAAATTAGAGGACGTTGCCCCCACCCCTGAGCAAAACCTACAGCAAGCAGAGGCAAATGAGCCCTTGGAGATCGTAACATTGTACCCATATCGCCCCAATGCAATGACACGGATTGGGACTAAGATCCCCCCAGAAGATTAAGAGGCCCTAAAGCAACTATTAGTAGAGCACCGATATGTGTTCGCTTGGAACCACGAAGATATGCTCGGAATTGACAACAACGTTATCGAACACCGACTATGCGTGGATCCCATGCATAAGAAGGTACGTCAAAAATAAAATCATTTAGCATTGAGAAATACACAGTCATCGCCTAGGAAGTAGAACGCATGCTCTCCGCGGGGTTCATCAAGGAAGCATGTTACCCTAAATGCCTGTCTAATGTCATCTTGGTTAAAAAAAGCAAACGAGAAGTTGAGAATATGCGTGGACTTCACCGACCTAAATAAAACCTGCCCAAAAGACAGTTTCCCTCTACCACAAATCAATGTCATTGTAGACACCACTGCAAGGCACAAGATGTTGAGCTTCATGGATGCCTACTCAGGCTACAATCAAATCCAAATGTACCCACTAGATGAAGAGAAGGCCTCATTTAGCACAGATCGTGGGTTGTATTGCTACCAAGTGATGCCATTTGGTTTGAAGAACGCAGGGGCAACCTGCCAGAGGCTAGTCAACTAGATGTTTGAAAACCAAATAGGGCAGACCATGGAGGTTTACGTGGATAACTTATTAGTTAAAAGCAAAGAGCTTGTCCAGCATCTGGCCGACCCAAGGGAGGCATTCACAATACTACGACAGTATAAAATGAAACTGAACCCATCGAAGTGCACATTTGGAGTAGGATGGGGGAAGTTTATGAGGTTCATAGTGTCGAAGAAAGGAATTGAAGCCTCCCTAGAAACGATTGAAGCAATAATGAACATGAACCCGCCAAAGAGCCTAAATGGCACGCAACGCTTGGCTGGGAGAATAATAGCCTTAGACACGTTCATATCCAGATCCACGGACAAATGCCTTCTCTCTTTAGGGTATTGCAAAAAGTACACCCCTGGAACAGTGTGATGAAGCCTTCCAAGAGCTGAAGCAACAATTAACCAATCTGCCACTTCTGAGGCAACCTATAGAAGAAGAGACACTCTATGCATACCTAGCAGTATCCCCCCAAGCCATCTCAGCTGTTCTTGTCAAGGAACAAGAGGCAGTGCAACTGCCTGTGTACTACACAAGTCACACTCTAAGGAGAGCACTAGTCAGGTATCTGCAAATAGAGTTGGAGGCGTTTGCCTTGGTGACAGCGGCCAAGAGGTTGCACCCATACTTCCATGACCATTCGATCAAAGTGCTCACAGAAAGCCCATTGGCAAAGGTGTTACAAAGATCAGACACCTCATGGAGATTAATCAGGTGGTCAATCGAACTTAGCAAATTTGACATTGAGTACGTGCCAAGGAAAGTCGTGAAAGGGCAGTCTGGCAGCCTTCATCGTCGAATTCTCAGGCTTCCCACCATAAGTAGTCGCTGCCCCAACAGAAAAACCCTGGATCCTTTTTGTGGATGGCTTTTCTTGTCACGCTGATGGAGGGATAGGAGTCCACATAATCAACAAGAAAGAGCAGGAGCATCAATACATGGTAAGGCTCACTTTCAAAACCACCAACAATGAAGCAGAATATGAAGCCCTCGTAGCAGAGCTCTCAGTGGCTGAAGCATTGGGGTTAACCAAAATAGAGGTGAAGTCAGACTCACAGGTAGTAGTCAACTAAAGGGGTTGTTTGCTTTCAAAACTCTCCTCAGCCCATCTTAACTCATCTCATATTCATCATTACAACTTTTTTAAATTCCTACACAAAATATAATAATATATATTTTTTCAAATCCTAAAAGAATCTTTCCAAATTTTCACACTAAAATATAATAAACAATTTAACTTTTTCAAATCCTAAAAAAATCTTCCTAAATTTCCACAAAAAAAATAATAAACAATCAATTTTTTCAAATCTTATAATAATAATAATATTAAAAAATAATATTCATAAAATATCTTATTCTACTATTCACAAACTATCTCAACTCATTTCAACTCTCCTACCAATCCAAACCGCCCTAAGTGTTGGGAACATACACCACCAATGGAGAAAAACTGAAGAAATACCTCAGTCAAGTCTGGGAGGCGCGCGACCGATTTTCATATTTTAGCATATCACAAGTGCCCCAAGAAAGCAACGCAGTGGTAGACAAGCTGGCACGTACAACCTCAAAGATGGAGGATTCCCCCTTCCCTGGGAAGTCCAGAGAAGAATAATAGAAGTCCCAACAATACGACCAAAAGTCTACATAATAAGCGGTGACGAACCCGAGTGGGCAGGCGAATTCATCAAGTATCTGGATACGGGAAAACTCCCCGAGAGAAAAGAAAAGGCAAGAAAGGTAAGAAGAAGGGCAGCTAGATTCGTAAAGGTGGTTGGGACCCTTTACAAAAGGGGTTTCTCCTCCCTTTTACTACTATGTATCTCATTGCAAGAAGCATAATACGTTCGACCTAAGATACATAAAGGGATATACGGAAACCACTCCAAGGGAAAGGCATTGGCTAGAAAGGTAGTAAGGACATGATACTACTGACCCAATACACTTAGGGACATAAAAGAATTTGCAAAAAGATGTATTAAATGTCAGGCTTACGCACCAGTATCACACGCCCCCCCTAGAGGACCTGACTTCGATGACCACCCCATGGCCATTCGCCCAGTGGAGGGTTGACCTAGTTGGACCCCTTTCACCCGAGAAATGGAGAGTTAATGATTGTAGTAGTGGACTACTTCATGAAATGGGCGGAGGCTGAACCCTTGGCAACAATCATGACCAAAGCAGTGACAAAGTTCTTATAGAAGAATATCATTTGTCGGTATGGGATTCCACAAAGCATAGTCTTAGATAATGGGCGACAGTTTGATTCAAAATATTACTGTGAGTGGTGCACTGAGCTAAAGATTCAGGTCAAATATTCATTCATGGGACACCCACTGGCGAATGGACAGGCAGAGATTGCAAACAGAGCATTGCTTGGAATCCTAAAAAAGAAGCTGGCGGGCAAGAGAGGGGAATGGTTGGAGGAGCTACAAGGAGTATTGTGGGCCTACATGACCACATTAAAGACCCCCATAGGAGAGACCCCATTCACCTTGGCATACGAGAGTGAAGCAGTACCCACCGTGGAAGTCAACCTGCCTAGTTACAGGATCGGCTATTTTTCGGTGCCCAAAAATGATGAAGCTATGGAAGAGCACCTCGACCTCCTAGAGGAAGAGAGAGATGCGGCTAAAGTTAGGATGATACTCAACAAAAGAATGCAGAACACTATTTCAACAAGAGAGTCAGACCCAGGACATTCAAGGTATGAGATCTAGTGTTGAAGGAAAGCGAAGTTAGCACCAAGGAAGAAGGCAAGCTTGGACCCCGATGGGAAGGACCATATGTGATAGTAGCCAACCACCAGCCTGGGTCATATCGCTTAAAAGATAACCAAGGAAAAGAGCTGCAACATCCTTGGAATGTAGAACACTTGAAGAAGTTCTATCCCTGATTATGCTAATTTATTGATTTATTTGAACTCTGCTGTTAAATTCTTGATTATGTTTCATAACAAATAAAGCATCAGTCCCAAGCCAGTGTCACCTCACCCGAGCAAAAAGTCACTCTTAAATACCAATGATGAGTACAAAGACTCAGTGTGCCAAGAAAAAAGGGCTCGAAGGTCATTAGACCACGCCCCCCTTAAACACCAATGACGAGTACAAAGACTCGCGGTGCCAGGTAAAAAGGGAGCAGAGGTTATTCGACCACGCCGCCCTTAAACATCAATGTCGAGTACAAAGACTCACAGTGCCAAGTAAAAAATGCGTAGAGGTCATTAGATGATGTCGCACTTAAACACCAATGACCAATACAAAGACTCTCGGTGCCAAGTAAAAAGGACGCAGAGGTCATCAGACCACGCCACCCTTAAACACTAATGATGAGTACAAAAACTCGCGATGCCAAGGAAAAAGGCATGGAGGTCATCAGACCACGTTGCCCTTAACACCAATGACGAGTACAAAGACTCTCAGTGTCAAGTAACAAGGGCGCGAAGGTCATCAGACCATGCCGCCCTCAAACATCAACGTCAGTACAAAGGTGCGCAATTCAAAGGAAATGGGCACAAAAGATAACAACAGCGAAATATAACAACAAGCCACACACAGAGTTGAAAGAAAGAGCCTCACGAAATAAAAGCAAAGGGAAGCACGAAAAAAGTCAAAACTGCCTTAATGTTTTCAATGTACATGACTACAAAAGGGAAATACAAGATACTTTTATTGTTTACAAAAAGTTGTTACAATTGTAGCAGATAGATAACTATTTACAGAAAGCTAAGTACTAGAACTATCGGAAGGTGGAGTTCGGTTAGGATTGTTGAAGGCATCAGGCATGGTGTCCTGACCAAAGGCGTCAATAAATTGAAGCGAGGCTACATCAGGTTTGAACATCCCCAAATCTAAATGCCTCAAGTCAGTGTGGGGATTGGCCAACCAAACCCTACCCATAACCAAAAGCATGATCCCTAACGCCACGCGCCAATGTCAGCTGAGGATGAAGGTGGACAAGTTCCTCTCTCGCAGTCGCCAAGTCAGACTCCAACGTCTTCACTAGCTGCATCTTTTCCTTAAGTCGTTTATCCTTGTTAATGAGCGTCTCATTAAGCTTCCTCTATAGTTCTTCTGTGTTAGTGCAAACTTTCTTGTACTCCTTGTGCCGTTTGGTCAACTCTTCTAGAGCACCACGTGCCTCAGAGAGGTCAAGATTAACTAGCCACTTGCCCTCCTTTTTGGCCGCCAATTGCTCCCTGAGTTCAGTGCAGCACCCACTGAGAACTAGATAACTCTTGACGGAAAAACTTGAGTTCCTCCTGGAGGGCAGAGAGTTCAGAGCGAGCACGACCCCGCTCCGACTCTAACTCCCCACAAGCAAGGGAAAGTTGGGCTCTAGCGGAATCACTCTTTGACTCCAACAATCCAAATGAGAAGTTTTCCCAAACCCTTATCTCTATGGCACTGCAGAGTTCATCACGAAGGTGAAAAACCTCGTCGCGAAGAATGTCCAAGTCACCCACTAGAGAGTGTGCATAGACATCAGCTTGCTCAAGTAGGATCTCCAACTCCGCCCTCTCACCTCTCTATCTCTCAAATTCTTTCTTGGTGTAAAAAGAAAAGACATGCCTAGAGCGGACTTCATCCTCCAAATCAGCATGATCCGCCATGATCTAGGCAGCCAAGTCATCGATACCCTACAAAGATAAAACTCAAGAATTTTAAATGATCGTCTAGGAAAAATGGCGGAGAGAAATGAGATAAGTGGAGTTGGAGTTACCCCAGAAAGAAAATTCCTTAGTCGATTAACTATGTTGTTGACCCTCATCTCTAGCAGAACCAGAGAAGGTGGAAGTACCTCCCTGTACCTCCCCTCAAACCTGTAGTAAGGACCAATGGGGAAAGCCTCAAGAGGCACCCCCTGCGAGTCTACTCCAATCTTAGGGGCCTTAGCCAAATCTACCACCTGGAAAACATTGTGGGTATAAGCAAGTTCAATCTCCCCAAGACTGATTCACTCGTGAGACCACCCAAAGGAACACATTTCTCTAAGGGAGAAGACTTGGCGTCATCTCCAAAAGAGGAAAGAAATGGAGAGGGAATAGAAATGTGGTAGCCACCAACCCCCAGGTCAAGTGGAGGGGTCTCTCCTCCCGAGATGGTAGTAGGCAAAGAGTTGGTTGTTGAACCTTTGCCTTCACTTTCTTCCTCCACTTCTTCACAAACAAGAAACGTCATCGCCCTTCTCGCCGCCCTAGACACCACGACCTCCTAGGGCACATCTCCACTACCCTGACTTCCCTCAAGGGCCGCCTGGTTGGCAAGACTCAATAAGGATGTAGCATCCATATCGATGTTCACCGCATCGCCTTCCCTGGGCAAATCAGAGGCTCCGAATGTAGCAAATTCGAACGTGGGGCTAGACTCCGAATAAAGCTGTTGGGAGGGAAGATCAAAGTCAAACACAGTCGCCAGGTCCAAAAAGGCTTGACCCATCAAACCCTCAACATCATCACAACTTGGAGACGGCGCGCGTGCGGGTGAGTGATGGGGGGTAGAAAGAGAAGTACCTTGAGGTCGGTTAGACACGAGGGAGGCATTGTCATCTGTGCATGCAAGCCCCCTATTTGTTGCGAGAAAAGGTGTATCCAAAGTAGGCTGGCGAGAATGTTTCCTCAAAGCCTTTGGAGTAGACTCTAAGGGAGACTTGGCGGGGAGAGATTGCACCAAGGCCTTGCTTAGGAAAAGGCAACCTTTGACCTTTGAGCGGTTAGGCATCACCAAGAAATAGTCAATATTTGCGAGCGTCAAAAGATACTTAGTCCAAAGGTTGTCTTCATGTTCACTCGCCTAGGTGGCTTCAATGTCGACACAGGATTGTTCCCGTTCAGATAGGGGTTCCAAAGACGCCATTAGGTCTTTGTCCTCAAGAGTCTACGCTAGGTAGCCTTAATTGGAAATTCCAAACACATAGCCTCTGAGTTGGAAAATTTTCAACTGGCGCCCGAGACCAAGAAAAACTTTATCATCCATTGTTTGGCATTTGTGTGACGACTTTCAAAACGGGCCAATCACTATTTCCTAATCCCAAAGCTACAAATGTTACCCGAGAGCTTCTCAAAGAATAAAATGCCAAGAACTCTTGGGTAGTTAAATTTGGGTATTCTTCCCTAGCAGGTTCCAAAACCAAGTGAAACACACAATACAAGAACAAAGAAGAAACCGCCACGCATGAGAATGAAGTTGTGCAGGGGCTAGCCTAAGAAGATCAAGAATGCCATGTATTGGATGACATAAAGGAATCGCAAACTGTGGGTTAGGGCAACCTTTTTGGCAAGCCCTTCTTCGTCGACGCATCCACGGCGAGGGAGTTCTAGGAGTATGGAGTCTAAGATCCCATAGGTGTTGCGTAAATTTGACAAGTCTCTGGTAGTGAAAGTGGAGCACCCCTCGAAACCTTCAAAATATGGAACGTCTTTAGTAGAAGAAGATTCTGGGACAGTAGGGGCTTGGGATGTATTTTATTGGGCCATGAGGGTAGCAAAGAAGCAGAGGGAAAGAGAAGATGCGGAAGATTGGGGTCGCAAGTAAAGAAGTCGAGACAATGGGGTTTCTAGAATGTAAAGAAGAAAGGAAGAAATCGGAAGAAGAAAGAGTAGCGAAATAAAGGTAATAAATGTAAATCATCATTACCTGACTAAATGAAGTGATTGAGGAACGTGGTGACGGTTATTGGGTAACGTACGCACATTCCCCCAAGTTTAAAATTCCCGCCTCTTGATAAGTAGAAACAACGATTAAAATAATAAATGGGCCAGTAGGGTAGCCCATAGGTTATCCTAAATCGCTAGCGGGGTGGTCTAGGGTCTCAAGTGTCCTCAATTGAGTGAAGCAAGATATTTATGATTAATTCCTTCATTATGAATTCCCCAAACTTACATGCGAGAGGAATTAGCGAGGTAATTGGAGGAGTTAATATTGATCTGGCCCAAACTGGGGACCTAAGGCCCATCACCCATAAGGCTCGAAAGAATCGGGAGACTTAACGAACCCCTAACCGCTGGCCTATTATGAGGAGATAAATCTCACGATATAGATATAGACCACGTGTGATTAGGTGATTCCGATACATTAGGGATAAATCTTATGATGGCTGAGCTTAGTACAAAATTAATCAATTTATGGTACTCATCCTATATTCTTCATGCCTATATATATGAGCAACAGGTAACCTTCGATCTCTCTAATTTTATGCATTCTCGAATTATTACTTCTCATTACTGACTTAAGCATCGGAGAGGTCACAAACACATTGTGCCGCCCACTCAATGATTTGCAGGTGAGCGATCACGACCGGTGGTGGGACACATCCTTTACAGTCATGTTTGATGTTTTCAACAATGTACGTAATGGGTGAATTATAAGATACCATCGATGCTTATCGGGAAAAAAAATGTCATGAAGAATATTCTTTCAAAAGAGTTTTCTGATCTAAAGATATTCTCTACGTTCAATCACTAAGGGAAGCTTAGAGAATCAATCTAGAAGGAATTAAATAAAACATGCAAGGAATATATATTGGCATGCAGTTTGATTTTTGACTTTGAATTTGATCTAAAATTGTTAAATTTGTCTCTTTGCATCACTTTTAAACTTTTGAGATAAGTGTTAATTTTACATAATATCAAAAAAATATTAAAACGAATGTCTTGAATTGAATCCAACTCAAAAGTTTGACCCACATGTGAAGCAAAATATTAAAAATATAATATAAATAATTAAATATATTTCTTACCATCAATTTAAACTTTGTCCGTACAAAAAAATTACTATCAATGGTTCACTATTTCAGATAACATCAAATTTTCTCCCAATTCAAACAGCATTAGTAATTACAGAAGAGAGAAGCAAATTAAAAATAAAAATAAAAATAAAAATCCCAGATATACTGCTGGGTATATACAGGCTTTATATATTTCCTGAAGCCTTTTGAAAGTGAGGTCAAAGATGCACATATTAGTGTGATTTCATTTTGTGATGGCCATGACATTAATTAAAATCATTTATACGAGTATTTGGTTTTCATCATCCTTCTTCTTCTCTTCTTTGGACTCGATGTCTACCTAACCCATGGGGCCGGTATCGTTGATGGGTCATGAGCTAGTAGGGCTCGGCTTCCACATTATTGATGGTTGCATGCATTTATGTTTGGTTAGCCCCATGGTTGTTGGGCCTGAGATTTTTTGTGCTCCCTCTTCGACGTACAGGCAAAGTCGCGCAGGACAATCTGTGTTATGGCCAATTATGTTGAGTATTGTGGAAGAGTTCAATTCTATTCATTATTTCTACACTACACACCAGTTAAAGAAAAAAAATTAAAAAGATAAAAAAAAAAATTAAAGTAGGTGTGTAGTGTAAGAATGATGAATAGAATTTTTCATTGTGAAATTACAACTTATCTAAAAAAATTAATTTGATGAAAAGAGATAAATTTAGTTATTTATATTATATTCTTAACATGAAGTATTGACTTATTGAAAGTCAAAATTTATTATTTAGTTGACACATAAGTTCATCTAAATTTGGCTCTTCTAATTTTAATGGCAACTATTGACAACCTCACTTGGTGGTAATCCTTCCTATGCTTGGAGAGGTATATGGGGGACAAAGAACCTGCTAGTAAAAGGTGGAAGATGGAATATGGGAGATGGAAGCTCAATCCATATTGTAAATGATGTTTAGCTACTTGGTTTTCGAAACTTGAGACAAGCATTAGGAGATGAGCTGAATAATGAGCAACTTTGCCAATTGGACAATCAAGTGTCTTCTCTGATTGATCTTAGTACTAGATGATGGGACATTGCAAAAGTTAGAGCTCTCTTCAATCCAAACATTGTGGATGTTGTGCTTAGATTGCATCCTAGTCATACTGAAGTAATAGTTTAGCAGATGTGGGAACATGAGAAGTCAGGATCTTTTTTTGTCAAAAGTGCTTATAGATTCTTTCAAACTAGCTTGGAACCTGATCATGGAGAATCCTCTAATGGGACTTTGATGAAAAAATTTTGGACTACTCCCTAGAAGTCAAAAGTTCCCCATAAGATAAAGGTTTTTGCTTGGAGAGCATGTAAAGACAGCTTACCTACAAAAGCCAATCTGATTAAGAGAAAACTGACATTGTGGGGCATTGCTGTTTTTGTCAATATCCATTTGAGGATTTAAGCCATGTGTTGATATCATGCCCTTCTATCCATGAATTTCTGATGCGCATGTTTTCTGTTTTTCAAAATGGAGACCTCCATGAATTTCTGATGCGCATGTTTTCTGTTTTTCAAAATGGAGACCAAGTCAGTACTGTTATCTCTGCTACAATGGATATTCTCTTCAAAGGTTCTTATGAGGAACTAGCTAATTTTCTCTTAATGGTGTAGGCCTTTTTGGTTCAGAAGAAATAAGATGGTACATGAATAGATTGTTTTACCTCCTCAACTAGTCATTGGTTATGCTCTGACCAAGAAGTTGAATAGAGAGTTGGTTAGTCATCAGTCGGGGCTTACTGAGCCTAAAAATCTGTTGTACAAATGGCTGTCCCCTCGATAGACTTTCTTAAGCTTAATATCGATGGGGCTCTTTTCTTTGATTTTAACAAAGCCAGTATAGGTGCTATTCTGAGGAATCACATGGATGAAGTGTTAATGGCAGTTAGTAGAGTTGAAACTATTTTTCTAGAACTAGAACAGGTAGAAGCTGTGGCTCTATTGAGGGACTTCAGTTGTGCATGAATATGGATATCACTAAGCTAGTTATCGAAAGTGACTGTTTGTTCTTGGTTGAAGAGATCGACAAATTATCTGAGTCTAATGTTGCTATAAGTTCTGTGGTAGCAGGGGTTAAAGGTTTGATAAAAACAGTCTCAGAGTGCAGTATCCAACATAGAAGAAGATTCACTAATGAGACTACCCAGCGACTTGCGAGATATGCATGGTCCATTGAAGATATGTTTATTTGGTGGAAGTGTTCCTCCTATCATTGAGAATGTAATTTTCATTGATCAACACTATTGTAACCTATCTCAAGGTGTCTTGCCTTAATGAAATGAAGAATTTTCCTATAAAAAATAAATAAAAAATAAAAAAAAAAAAGAGAAAAAAAAGATGAGGTTTCAAAATAACATTAAGTATGTGTGATTATTGATGCATTTCCCTGTTGAAGGATAATCTAGCTCAAGAAGCGAAGCATAATCAGTGCTACTCTTACTCCTTAATATATACGGTGTGAATGTCTCTGTGTGTGTATATATTCTCTTTTGTGAGGGAAAAAAAAAAAGCTACTACAAGGTGTTTCAAGCATTAGGTTGGCCAGAGCAGCCTTGCTCGATGTTAGGGTTGTTTTCTTATAATGCTCGGTTATCTCAAGCAGTCTTTTGATTGGACTAGAATGCTCGGTGATCCTAAGCAAGGTTATTTACTTGCTTTGCTCTGTAATCCCGAGCAAAGGTTATTATCTTGCGTTTCTTGATTACTGAGCAGTGTTTTGATCAAACTAGCATGCTCGGTTTGAGCAATGTGTAGGCCAGATTGGTCTTGAAAATAACCCTTTCTCGGGATTACCTAACCTTGCCGACACAATGCTTGGTATTACCCAGCAATGCAATAAAATAACCTTTGCTTGGATGATAGTCCAAGCAAAATACTGCACGGGATAACTGAGCAGTGAAAGAAAATAATCCCTTGTTCACATCATAGAGCAAGGCCATTCCGACTAACATACTACTCGAGATAGTCAAGTAAGTTCAGTCTAATCAAAACATAGCTTAGGAAAACCGAGCAACGCATATAGATAACCATTGCTCGAGATCACTAGGCAAGGCCAATCTGATGAAAACGCTACTCATGATAATTGATCAAAGCAAGAAAATAACTCTAGAGAGAAGAAATTCATGCCTGAAGTGAATATAAATACTAAAATCCAAAACGAGAAAATAGTGCTCTCCCCAGGGCAAGCAACATCAACTCACACCAAGCGATAGAAAAGCGCTTATAACTAGGGGTGTCAAATTGTATTAACGGGTCTTGTCAAGACATGTATATTATACTATATGGGTTAACCATAACCCGACCCATTAAGCTTATCGTGTTAAAATCTCAAACCTTAACACGACTCATTAACATTACGGGTTGTGTCTCGTTTATGTAAATAAGTTGAACAGACTCGAAATCAACCTGTTTGATCTAGTTAAGTTTAGCATAATTTTATATAAATTTTAAAATTACAATATCTATAAAAATATATATAAAACTAACTATAAGTCCAAAATTACAATCCAAATAATAAAAATATCGAAATTAAAATTTCAACAATTTTATTTTTAGATATAAGGGTATAATTGTAACTTTAACTTTCTTAATGGGTCATAACATGTTATAACAAGTCAAAACGGGTTGACCTATTAAGCAATCGTGTCTTAGCGGGTCAACCAGTTTTGATCCGAATCCGTTAAGGTTAAACTCTAACCCGCTTTTATCGTGTCGTGTTTGCGTTGGGTTAACGGATCGTGTCACATATTGTCACCCCTACTTATAACCCAGGGCGAGCACTTTGAAGAGCAACAATGCTAGCCCCCAAGGTGAGCATTTGTTAAACACACATGTCGACCCAACCATAACAATCAAATGATAGAGATTTCAAGGACATTTTCATCACTAGAGTTAGTTTCACAATAATACCTTGAGTTTCGGAGTTCGAAGAGCAAAAAATGTAGGACAAACAAACTTACACTCACACATGTGAAAAAGATATACGAGAGGAAAAGTAAACAATAGCTTTGTTTCAAATACAAAGAACAATATGGGATCTTATGGAGAGGAAACATGTAATGACTCAGGCCAATCATTCTAAAGTCAGAATATTGATAATTTTATTTAGCCTAAATTATATTTAATGGGCCATATTGGATAAGTTTATGAGCTATAAATTATTGTGGGTGATTAGGAGTTTTAATTAGGCTAAATAATTAGATTAAATTCTATTTAATATTTATTGAACAAGTTAGACTCATTTTAGAATTTAAAGATCGGTTATTAAAAAGTTTATTTCAATCTAAAATCATTACTAATTGAAGTTCCCTACACAGTCTCAATCACTCTCAATTCTACATTAAATGAACTACTAGAGTATGTTTTTAATTTTAAACACACTAGGATTACAATTTTAAAATCCTCTTCGCTTGAAAATTCCTAAACCCAACCCATACCATCCTATAAATAAAGTCTCATGCACTGTACGTGCACCTACCAGTTCAAGCCTAGGTTTTTTTGTTTTTGTTTTTAGCTCTCTTTTTACTTTTAGCATGTCGTAGCCTCATCTCCCACACCATGAAACACGGCAAGACCACCATCGCCTCTTCCTCCCTCTTAAGAGCAACTAGAGTTGTCTCTCCATCACATCGTGATCTATTTTGTATAAAAAATTTTAGGAAACAACACTATAAGGTAAATAGCTTGATCATAAATTAGGATTAACATATGTTAGCTAGTTATATATATTATTGTTAAAGTCATTTTTTTCGAAGCTAGTGTTTACATACCATGAATGTCATGATATTTGCAAGCACATCATTCATCGTGTTTCATCCCTCATATTATAGTTATGTATGTATTATGCATCTAATACATCTCACGTTGTATAAGACTCGTAAGCTTTCATAAAATTAGAATAATTTTATAAGATGGTCATTAGATGCATGGTACCAATACAATTTATGGGTGGATGTGCAAGCCATGAACTAAGCGTAGTTTATTATAATATGCTAGAATACTATTAGCGGCTCCCCCTGCGGTCGCGGGATGTGAAGCCAATGCACAATCTTGCATGCATGGTAGGTGTGTGGGCCAATATGATTAAGTAAGATAAGTCAGATAAGCAAAGATAAGTCATGCATATCATGACATACATATGAACAGTCATGATTTTAAGTTCTTAGCAAGAAATATTTTATAAAAAACCTTATGTTAAATATGTTTATGTTATGATAGATTTCTTACTGAGTTATCGACTCATTTTAGTTTGTTTTATGTTTTTAAATCATCCCAGGTCAGAATGTGCAGATAGAGCTACAGAATAAGACTTAGTCCAGGGAGACGTGACAGAGGTCTAAATCATGTACAGAGATTTAAGTTATGATTTTTTATGACATGGACTTTGAGAAATTTTAATAAATGCTTTCATGCATTCTCATTTACAATTTTAGTATTTTTAATTCAAAATGACTCTATTTATTATAAGGAATCTTTGTATTTGGCGCTTTCTTTAGAAAAAAAAAATAAATATATTTTTAAGTTAGGTTCAATAGCAGAATTCGAGCTCTCATGATTTTCTAAAAAATTACCTATTTATTAACCGTAGGAAATAGGATATTACAAAGCATCTCATAGTTGAGAGAGCTCAGATTTTTATGAAAAAAGATTTAAAGAAAAAAGAAAAAAAAAAAAAAAAAGGAAGAGAAGCATAAAAAAAGATAACAGTGAAAGAGACGGTTATGAAAGGAAAAGTAAAAAGTAGCGTAAAGGTGATAGAAAAAGACACCGACGTCCTTGGACACAGGGCAAGTAAAACAACCAAAAATGACCTGAACAGCACATCTCCCCTTGCATAACTAGGGATATTTTAGGCAAAAAGCATACATTTTTTCATATTCGACAGAGATAGTCACGGAATTTCAAATACGCAGTAATAGGGATACCATTAGGCAAAGAAAAACATACACGAATCATAGGATACGAACTCAAAGCTAAAAATGTAATATAGTTATAAAGCACAAATCACTATTTATAAACAAATAGACGCTTTTATAATAAAAGTAGATATGAGTTAACTACTAAAATAGTAAACGTGAATTGCCTTTAAACATACTAGTTCCGACGTTTTAATTTTGAACATTTCAATCTTTTTACATTTTAAATTTAATCAAGTTATTCATTCCCTAACTATTACATTAGTCAACTGTTTTTATTTTTTTGTAATTTTTTTAGTTGCATCTGAGGAAATTTATGTTTGATTTATGTTATTTATTAATAAAGGATTTAATAAATAATACTAAATTCATCTTGACATTCAAATACATCTAAACTCATTTTAGATGAATTCTATAGAATTCATTCTACTATTTCAACTCACTATTATTCATATAGAACTGAGTTCAACTTAACATCCAAACGCAATTTTAGTGTACATTAGATTTCAAATTCAAAAGAAAAAACAAATTTCAATTTAAAATTAATTACTACCGGTTTTTTTTTTCAAAGTGATTTATAGAAAAGTTTATATTGGAATTAAAGCCTAAAAATGATATTCATTCTAAATTTAATCTTTTTAGAATTATTTTTTAATTTATAAATGACTTTTTTTTATATTATCTTTGTATTTTTTTTTTAGTTTTTAAAATATATGATGAACACATTTCAATATTTATTAGTATTGACTTGGTACTTTTAACAATTGGCTAATAGAATAGTGATGGAATAGCTAATTTTAATTTTTATCAAACATAAAGTATAAAGAGTAAAAAGTTCAAAATTAAAATTTAGAGAATAATTTATTTTAATGACAACAAAAATTTTATTTACAGTTATTTTTACGTACTTTTTTACATATTCTATTAATATGATTGACGACGTTATTTTTTTTAATAAAAAATTACTATTTTAACTAATTACATTAATTGAGTGGATAAATAATACGTAAAAATGACCGTGTCTAAAATAACTCTAACGACAAAACGCACGAACTATTCTAGTATTTATTCTGCACTTGAATGCATTACTTTTTTTGGGAGTTGTCTGTATTTTTGCACATATAGGTATCTTATTCCATAGTGCACATGTCTTGCTTGTTCTATTCTCTAGCATTTAATAAAGTTATAGAAATTTGAGTTCTGATATGAATTTTTAAATGCACTCCGATAGGGATCCTGTCCCTAGGCCCTACGATGTCGTTTTCCTTACCTACCTCATGAATTGAATGAGGACATTAAAGTTTCAAGCACTTTTATTATATTCCATTCGGAGCAACATGTGATCCAGATTTAACTATTTTCATGTTTCTGATCGTCCTTGGATTCTTTTTCTTTTCTTTTTCCTACCCCCTACATCTTCCTCCTCTCTCTCCCTTGATAGGCACCTAGTTTTGCCGTTGGATTCAATGCCCATGACCGTAGATCTAAAAGTAGTCGGCAGAACAGAAGTTACGAGTACCGAGTTTCCTCTGTTTCTCTTGATTTAAAGAGCCCTGCTACAGTCACGGTAGTTGGGAGCTGCCGTTAGTTAAAGGTTGTGTTTTTATTTTTTTTATTTTTTTATATATGTATTTTTTAATATTTTTTAATATTTTTAAAAAATAAAAAAATCATAATATTATTAAAAAATGTATTTTTAATTACTAAGTAAAAAAAAAATTAAAAATTCAAAGCAATTGAGTGGAATGGTAGAGAAGAGTGGTAAAAGTAATATTATTTTTTAAAAAATAAATAAGGTATCTCTATTAGGTCTCCTTTATTTACATAGATCACATCAGATAAAAAGTTAATAAAATGTTAATAAAATATAATTTTTTATTTTTATTTTAAAATTAAAAAAAATTAAATTATTTCTTATATTTTGTGAAAGTTTAAAACAATTGTAATGATTCTATAAGATGATCTCATCTCATTTACTATACCAAACCAGGCTTAGAAACATTAAATACAATTTTAAAGACATAATTTTTTCATATGAATTTTAGATTTATTCACCATTTCAAAAAAGAATACGTTGAGCTTACATACTTTTAAGATTGTAAATATCATTTCTCATTATTTAATTGGTTGTATTAGATAATTTCAAAAGTCTATACAATGTAAAATTCTTAGAGAAATATTTTAATCAAAATGTGATTATATAAAAGGAATATCATAAACTGATATAATTTGATATGATTTATCATATTGCAGAGTTACTTTTATTGTAAA
Organism: Pterocarya stenoptera; assembly: GCA_003123785.1. Lineage (NCBI taxonomy): Eukaryota > Viridiplantae > Streptophyta > Magnoliopsida > Fagales > Juglandaceae > Pterocarya > Pterocarya stenoptera. The sequence goes on along the minus strand of QEOT01124130.1, from coordinate 117,386 downwards.
TTAAATTTAACGAATTACATAAAATTATATTAATTTATGAATTTAATTTTGTATCTGTAGCACTTTCATTTAGGATAAAAGGGACAATATTAACTCTTTTGGTAAATTAACTTTCATATAATTTCAAATTACGGACAATATTTAATATTTGAGTTTTACTACTCATCATCCCTTCATACCATACATAGTATTTATTTTTATTTTTTAAATTTATTTTTAAATTATTCTTTTTAAACTAATTGAATTCTACTCATCATCCATATATCACACATTTGATAACAGAAAAAAAATTAAAAATGAAAAAAATTATGTATAACGTGTGGTATGGAGATGATAAGTAAATTTTTTTTAAATATTATATACATCGTATGATGTCTTTCTTTAATTGTTTGGTTATACAATTCATATGAGATTAAATATTTTGCATAGTAATAATATTTTTAAATTAAAATGAGATGAGATGGTTTATTAAAAAATATGTATTTTGATAATGAAATGTGATGAAATAATTTTTACTTTTTAAAATTTAATAAAAGGGCAAGCCCCACCAATAGAAAATTATTTTATAATTATTAGGCAATAATTATAAATGTTTTAAATCCCAATTTTACATGTTAAAAGGGATCTTATATCAAGGCAAGATACGGCAGAAAAGGGGTTTTCGAATTGTATAAATATGTACAGCGTAGAGTTAAAGTAAGATGAGAGCATCTATATTGGTCTATGTATATGTATATGTAAAATCCTATTTATAATATGAGCTTAAATTTCTCTACATTAACTTATGCATATTCATATATTTAGCTATTTATGAATAGTTTTTATCTAAATTTAAATAGTTACTATTCACTTTTTAAATATTATTTTATTAATTATTTCTCTCTTCTTCCACTCTCTCATAATTATTTTCTTTTCTCTCTCTTTCAACAACACAACAAACATTCATCTATATATTCATTTTATTATTATAATATATTATATATATTTTTAATATAATATATAAACAAAATTATATTTTTTATTATTACATTTGCATTATTAATATCAAATGTGTCTGGATGCTAATTGTAAAATATATATATAACAAAATTAATTTTAGAAGAAAATTAATAATAATAAAATAATAAAATAATTTTATTATTATTATTATTACGTCTCAAATATGTTAAAGCTAACGTGAAAGTTTTGTTTAAATGACAAAATAGATATATAAAAAAAAGGTGATTTTACATATGTATCACCAATACTAATCCTAAAATATGGTTTTAATCGTTTAGATGCACAGAGATAAAACAAAACGTATAATTCAGAGGAGATGGTTTGTATTTTAATCTAGGAAAATGATTTATCTACAATATATTTTATAACATATTCTATAACAATGTGTTAAAATGAAGGATATTTTGATAAAATGCTGTATAAAAATAATAATATTTTATCAAAATATCTTCATTTTAACATATTATTGTAAAATATATTATAAAATATATTATAAAATATATTGTGAATATATCATTACTCTTTTATCTATATATCCAAACGACCTAAGACTACCTAGATCAGACAATTGAAGTGGGAGTCGTAGGTAGGTTTCAGTCCGGTTTATTAAACTAAACAACCAATCACACCCATTGAGTTGACCAAGAAGGCATCAACCTAAGATCCTCTTACACCACGAAATCATTTATTTAAACCTTCACTAAACACAAACACACACACACACACACACAGAGGCTCTCTGGTAAATGGTGGAGAGTATGATCTGTGGGCGTTGAGATGATGGCGAACCCATCCCTAACTCAAAAAAGAAAAGCCAAACTCACCCATTTTCTGGAAAGACGTTATCAGGAACAATCCCACGATAAAGAAAGTGATACCAAATTTCAAACCATCAACTACCACCAATCATTAAAAACAAAAAAACTACGAGAACTGTTGCTGAAATAGAGATTTAACAAGGATAAGCTGATCGAGACAGACCCATCTTTGCTCCAGCTGCACTGCAGATGTTCTAGAAGCTCTACCTCCAATGAGTGCACCATCCTTCTTTTTCCTTCTTCATTGATTGAATGGAGATAGAGATGGGCCATCCTTCTTTTTCCTTCTTGATTGATTGGATAGAGGTGGAGATGATGATAAAGATGGTGCCCCATTTTATTCTATTTTATTCGATTATTTTCTAAATATTTGATATGCGATGGAGTGCTTTGATCTTCAGAGGTTTTTGATTCATTGAGATCTCCAGCTCCTGGCCAGTTCAAAACCATTTTTGCAATACTGGTAGTCCTCAATTGTCTTGTTGATTTCAGCTTGTGTGTTCATCACAAAAGGCCCGTACTGAGCCACTGGTTCATCAAGAGGCTGCCCTCCAATCAGCACAAACCTCAAACTCTTTGAAGACCGATTCCAGGCGCTTAGACCGTCTCCGGGACCCAGAACCAAGACATGGTGAGCTGCCACAGGTGATGAGTTTGAGGAGCCAAATACCCCTTCCCCTTCAATTATGTACACAAAGGAATTCCATGATGCTGGGATACTCTGATGCACTTGAGCTCTGGGTTTTAGAGTGAAATCCAGAAAAATTGTAGGAGTTCGGGTATGAACTGGAGATCGAACTCCCATGGATTCTCCTGCTATAACTCGGACCTCAACCCCATCTTCCTCTGCCCTTACTATCTCGTCACTTAAAAGTTCTTGATAACTTGGCTCAATCCTGAAATCAGTATTTTAATTCAGTCAATCAATATGTATACAAGAGATAGCCCTTTTAAATAATAAAATAAGAACTCAGACTGCTTCGAGTAAGAGAACTTAGAAAGTTAGAAATCAGCATGGAGTGATGAAAATCCTTAATTCTGAAATAAGCAAGCTTTGCAGGAATTGAGTCATGGGTATTAGAATTTTAAGTAAAATAATGTCAATGTTAGCGGAAAAGAGAGTTCTTTACATTTTGTCTCTGGAAGATAAATTGATCCAAAGCTGTAAACCATTTGAAACTCCTTCACCTGCAGGCATTTCGGAGTGGACAATTCCTCTACCTGCTGTCATCCACTGCACAAAAATCATGTGAAACAAGTAAAAACAGTGCCACAAGATAAAGCTCGGCATAACTTCTTCTCTAATTTTTCGAAAGATAACAACAGATTGCAACTGCGATGCTTTACCTGCACATCACCAGTTCCAATTGTACCCTTACGCCCTGCAAAATCTTGATGAGTAATGGCTCCCTAGAATCCAAAGAACCAAACATTAATTTTTTTTTCCTCGGAAAAATAGTTACAAAAAGATTTCAGGGGGTGGATCGAGTGTGGGTTATGGAGAAACTACAGAGGAGAATCCAAAAGCCAAAATATCGTGAATGATAGAACTTAAGTTGTTAAATAAATAGCTCTGAGAGAAGGTATACCTGCAACATGTATGTAACTGTCTCGAAACCTTTAAAAAAGAGAACTCGTATGAGATTTTTAGTCAAATTAGCCCACACATATGATAGAGATTACAAAAACAGAAACAGTCATGATTCATGAATACAGCACCTCGGTGTGGATGATCAGGAAATCCCGCAGGAGGAGTCACTGCAAGATCAAACAGCCCACATTGTTAATAATTAATGCATCAAACAGAGGGAAAGCTACACTTGAAAAACATCGGAATGGAAACAAATGTACCTGAAAAATGATCCAACATCAGAAAGGGATCCAAAAACTTCAATTCATTCCTGAGAACCAAATGCCCCCACAAAAGAATCAATACGAGATTCTAGACAAAATCTCAAGAGCAGAATAACCACTACCCAGCAACCATACTTGAATATTTACACGAAAGAATGAATAACAAAAGGCCAAAACTCAAGAACCCAACGAATCAAAACTGACTAATATTACTTGGTACCTTTTTTTATAAATGAAAAGGCTAAAGAAATGCAAGAATACCGTCCAATGCATCTCCTGACAACAGCACCAACACCCTCTTGTTGATGTCTGGCCAAGAACATCTTGACCGCCGATCTGGGTCTGTCAAAGGGAGGAGTTTGACTTGATTCAGACATAATAGTTTTTCGGATGGTTGGCTCTGGTCGTTGTCGGCTTTGTATTGAACAGCACGTAGCCTGTGGACTATAGCTCTCCTCTAGCGTCTCTGCGCGAGTGTTTAGAGTGTATGTATGCCTTTCAAAAACTAGATCTTGGTTCCCGTATTTATATCGGATTCGGAAGAGGACTGATAAAGCTAGCGAGAGAGGGAGCAGATGAGGGAGGAGGTGGGCTTGGGCTCCGACACGGGGAAGTTGGAAGCGTGAGGAAAACCTTGGGTGGGGACCACTTTCCGTCCTTTGGGGCTGATGACACTTGATGATCTCAAGCTCGTGTCATGATGACGGATGCCTTGCCCTCGTCTCCAAATCTCAGTGGTCAACAGGGTAGTGATATCAATTTATTACTTGGAAGTTTTTTAATTTTTTTAATCTTCTTAATCATTAAAAAAATTTTAAAAAATATATAATTTTATTGATAGTCATTTTTTTAATAATTAAGTAAGATAAAAAATTTAATATAAAAAATAATAAAAAATAAATAATAAGAAAGTAATAATCTTATCATTATTTTAATATTAATATCTAGAGGTGGCATGTCCACATTTTAAAGTGATATGTGCACAACTATAATCTAACATTTATACAACTAGACATTAAAAACATTAATTTTAATAAAATTATTTGAGTTTTATTTAATTTTAATGAATATTTTAATTTATACTCATAAAATTTGTGTTCTAGTTGTCTCTTTTTACTCATTATATTACGATAATAATTACATGGTGTCGAAATATTATTGAGATATCGTATTCTCATTTCGTTTTGAAATGATATATTATTAAAATTTAATATTTATTTATAAGTAATTTTAATAACATATAACAAGAACACCACATTATTTTATGAGTTACTCTATATACATTCTCCGTTTGGCAACTATTCATACAAGCCAATACAATTAAGTTTAAAAAAAAATTTTAATTACAATAATATCTTTTTTAAAATGAATCTTTTTCCTTTTTACCTCCATTCATCAATGAGACTGCATACATAGTCCCTTACTCAAAATTGCAAATAGAATATCTCTTATTTTATATTCTGAAATTACTTAACAAATTCTTTATACTACATCCGACTCATGATGTGATATCCCATATGATAAAAATAAGGGTAGATGGTGTATGAGATCTCACATTACTTAAGAATGAGAAGTTCTTACTCTTTACAAGGTTTCAATGAAGCTATAATTGTATCATAATTAGTCCTTTTAGAGTATAATTCATGTGGTTTAGGCTTTCTATTAAGATGTTGAAAATAATATCAAAATCTATCTCAACTAAAAATGTAGGACTTGAATCTTGTCACCTACAATGGACTGGCCCGACAAGGTTGTCGGGATTTTAAGGGAGAGATTGTGATACTTCATATGATAAGGATAATAATATGTGGCGTATGCGATCCCACATTGATTGGGAATTAGAAGTTTCTATTCGTTATAAAGTTCTAATGAGGCTCCAGTTATTCACTAGTCTTCTTAGAGTATAAGTTATGTAATTTAGGCATTCCATTACGACGTTAAACATGAGATTAAAAAAAAAATTAAAACTAATTTTAATTTTTAAAGTTTCTTGATTTTATACTCAAGTGCACGCAAAGTTATAAATAACTCTATAATCTATACATCATTTTCTAACAACGTACGGGAGGGGTGGAGTCGAAGGCGAATCCCAACGCCCCCAATGCGTGCCTCTGTGTCTGAAAGGTGCTATCATCGTTATTGTTATCACTATCCTCATCATCATATTTTGCACTCTAATTTAATTTGGTCTATATCTCTTTCATTCCCCAAGTTATAATTATATATTTATAGTTCAACTGGTAGTCGTTTTTGTTTTTAATCATCGCAATTAGGACCTTAATTAAAGAGCATCAAGTTATATATTTTTAATTTTTATTGTAATTCGAGCTTTAATTGATTTTTTTTTTTCTTTTTGTTGGGAGGGGCCTCCTTCTAACTACGACTATTTGGTGGCCTTAGTTAACTGCCTCTCATTGTTCACCACCTAACCCTTCTGGTTGACGAGTAGATCAAGTCCTATAATAATTAGGGTACTTAACACTATTTTTAATAAAAATAAATAAATACTATAAAATAAAGGAAATCAGATAAATAAGTTTTGTTTACGTATGACTATGATGTATGTACAATTTTGTATATAACCATATTTTAAATTATAAGTAATTTTGTAAAATGATATTACTTTTATAATTAATTATTTTATAAAAATATCACTTGTTTAGTCGTATAAAATGAAGTTCTGTAAAAAATTATAGGTGTATCATTTTTGTTAATGTGTATCCATTCTAAATAGTGACAGGTTTGAAGTAACTTATTATCTCATGTTGTCCTTTTTAATTGGAAATTGTACTCCCTCAAATGCTCTAAGATTGATCAAATTATGTACAGTTTGGATTGTGAGATGAGATGACTGTAATTAAAGTTGAAAGTTGAATAAAATATTATTAGAATATTATTTTTTAATATTATTATTATTTTAATATTTGAAAAAATTAAATTATTTATTATATTTTATTGACATATCTCACCATATTTAGATTGTACAAAATCATGAATCATCTAATTTTAGGAATTAATCAAATTAGTCTACTTTTCTTATGTAAAACTTCCTATACTTAATCTCTTGTACATCTATTTATTTGTAAAAATGAATACATATCAGTACACAGCTTTGATTCAAATACTTCTCCCTCTTATTTCTTAACATGGTATCAGAGCCTAAAAACTGATCCATCCACGCTGCCCTATGGCGAATCCTTCCACCCTATCCATTCCCTCTCCTTATCTCATTCACCCCTTAGATTCTCTAAGTTTAATCCTGGTCAATGGTCTCCTCACCGGCAACAACAACCTAAAATGGCAAAAAGCCATGACTAGAGCACTTAATGCCAAAAACAAGCTTAGTTTTGTTGATGGCACCCTCAACCCTCCTGAACCTACCACACCCGAATACACTCAATGGAACCAAATGAAGGGCATGGTCCTTACCTGGATCCTCAACTCCATTGCCCTTCCATTGCTAATTCCCTTGAGTATCATACCAATCCCTGTGCTGTTTGGCTCAACCTCTCTTCCCATTTTAGTCATGGCAATAATGCCCATATCTACCACCTTAAATGTGCCATTTCCTCCCTACAACAAACCATAAATTCAGTTCATGACTATTACAATCAAATTAAACAGCTTTGGGATGAACTTGGACATCTCCAAAGCAGCATTGACCTCAAAGATTTACAACAGCAAGCTGATGATGAACGTGTGTTTCAATTCCTCCTAGGCCTCAGCAACTCTTTTGGCCCCCTTCGCACACAAATCTTGGCCATGGATCCCCTTCCCCCAGTAAGCAAAGTTTTCTCTATCTTATTTCAGGAAGATCAACAGAGGCTGCTCAACCTTCGCCCATCATCATCAGAGATGCTTGCCATGGTCGTCCGTACCATTGGGCATCCAAAACCTTTTCTGAAATGCACGGCATGCATAAGAGATGGCCATATGCGCGACTGTTGCTGGCAAAATGTGGGTTATCCCCTTGGCCGAGAGCCTCACACCAAATCACATCCCTCCATCCTCGGACAACCTCCATCAACTACAAATTACACCTCTCTCACTACCTCGGCTTCAAGCCCCGTTCCTGGTTTATCACCGGAGTTGTATTAGAAACTCCTCACATTGCTCGCGCCATCGCCCTTCTCAATTTCCTCTTGCGCGACTCACTTTGTTGGTAATCTCTTCTCTCCCACTTCTGGTTTTTCCTTCAATCGGCATCTTCACTGGGTTGTCAACAGTGGTGCGAGCCACCATATTTGCCATTGACGAGAGGCCTTTGCCGATTTGAGGAGTCTTGCTTTCCCTCACTGTGTTCGGCTACCTATAGGGCAAGATATCCCAATTGAAGGGTTGGGCAATTGTATTCTTTCCTCCTCTCTCACATTAACTAATGTTTATTTTGTTTCCCTTTTGTCTTTTAATCTTTTATCAGTTTCTCAAATTACCCTTAACAATTCTTGTGTTATTGTTTTTTCTTCTAATACGCTTATTTCAAGACCCACAATCGATGAGATCAATTGGAACGGATGATATATGCAATGGGCTTTACGTGTACCGCCCCAACCCTCCTCTGGTTTTTGCTACTCAGCCCACTACTAATAAGATCCTGTGGCATCAATATCTAGGTCATCCCTCTAGTTTTACCATTCCAAATCTTTTTAATTCTCCACGTATTCTCTCTGATTGTGACAGACATTTGTGCCTGTTCTAAGCACACAATATTACCTTTTCCAAACATGCTAATAAAAGTATTTCTCGTTTCAATCGTATTTTTGTGATATTTGGGATGGCTATAATACCCATTCTTTGGGTGGGATTCATTATTTTCTCACAATTGTTAGTGATTTTTTCCTCACTACTTGGATATATCTCATGTGTTTTAAATCTGAAACTTATACTTATTTAACTTATTTTTTTGCCCTTATCCAAAATCAATTTAGCACCACCGTTAAAATCATTAAAACTGATAATGGATAAGAATTTCTTTCTTATCAATTTCAAACATATATACATAATCACGGTATCATCCATGAACGTACCTGTGTCGAAACTCTTCAATAAAATGGTGTTGCGGAGCTTAAACATCAGCACCTTCTAAATGTTGTCCGCAACCTTCGTTTCCCAGCACACCTCTACCTTTTTGGAGTGATTGTGTTCTCACTGCAACATATCTTATCAATCGCACTCTTAGTCGCATTCTCCAAAATAAATATCCTTTTGAAAATTTTTTTGATAAAACACCCAACTATGATCACCTTTGTGTATTTGGGTGTCTTTGTTATGCAAAAACTCTTCGTGCCCATTGCGATAAATTTTCTTCTCATGCTACTAAATGTGTCTTTTTTGGCTATCCAAGCACTCATAAAGCTTACAAGCTCTACAATCTTGATACTCAATCCATTTTCTATTCACATGACGTCACATTTTATGAACAACAATTTCATTTCCAAGATCTACTAGACACTTCCCCATCCCCTCTCCCTTCATTCCACTTCTTGTCCCCGAACCTGTTGTACCTATTTCTTTATCCCATGACTCTCCAAACCTCTGACCCCTTTCCTCCGATACACGCTCCCCAACTCCATCTCCACTTGTTTCTCGTCCTCGTCGCACCATTACTCGGCCTGCCTACCTTCATGACTTCATCTATCCCACCTTACATACGAAACCCACGGCATCTTCATCTACTCCGCAGGCCTTAGGTACTACTCACCCTTTATATGTTTTTCTTTCATATTTCCATTTTTCTCCCTCACATATAACTTATTTAACTGGTCTCACCTCCTGTATTGATCCCTCCTGCTATTCTGATGCTATTTGTCACTCCTATTAGCGCGAGGCAATGTCTGTTGAGATCCGTGCATTAGAGGATAACTCCACTTAGACTCTCGAACCTCTTCCTCATGGTAAGAAACCCATTTGGTGTAAATGAGTTTTCAAAATCAATCTTAAGGCCGATGGCTCCATCGAGAGGTATAAAACTAGCCTCGTTGCCAAGGGTTACACTCAGGTTGAGGGCCTTGATTATCATGAGACTTTTGCTCTGGTTGCGAAAATGACCATTGTCCGCTGCTTATTTGCAGTTGCTACTACCAAAAATTGGATTATTCATAAACTCGACACCAACAATATTTTTTTGCATGGCGATCTTGATGAATAAGTCTACATGACCCCACCACCTGGATACTGCACTAAGGAGGAGACTCGTGTCTGTCTACTCAGAAAATTTCTGTATGGCCTCAAGCAAGCCTTTCGCAACTAGTTTTTTAAACTAATTACTGTGCTTTTTGATGCAAGTTTTCATCAATTCTAGGCCAATCATTCTTTATTCACTCTTTCCACACTAACATCACTCTGGTCCTTATTTATGTTGATGACATCTTGGTTGTTGGAAATGACATTTCTTAGATCGAAGTTTTCAAGAGAATTCTCTCTACTCATTTTAAAACAAAAGATCTTGGCTCTCTGAAATATTGTCTTGGACTCGAAGTTGCTTGCTCTCACAAAGACACCTTTCTTAATCAACTCAAATATGCTTTCGACATACTTTATGACAGTGGCTAACTTGGTGTTTGAACTGCCTCTTTTAATATGAAAAAACATTTGAAACTCAACAATCAAGATTGCAATCTCCTCCCTGATCCTTGCCTAGTTGATCGCCTCATTTATTTGACCATCACTAGACCCAACATTGTTTATGCAGTCAGCATACTCAGTTAGTTCATGCATGCTCCTCGTTTTCCTCACATAACTGCTACTACTCATGTTTTCTGTTCCATCAAAGGAAATCCCGGTCAAGGCATGTTTTTCTCCTCCTCTAGCAATTTGCAGGTTACAGCTTATGCTTATTTTGATTAGGCAAGCTGTCCCTCCACACGTCGCTCCACCACAGGCTACTTTATTCAGTTAGGCACAAGCCCGATCTCATGGTGTACCATGAAACAGACTACAGTAGCCTGCTTTTCTACTGAAGTTGAATATCGAGCTATGGCCGTTACCACCTGTGAACTCACATGGTTGAAGCAACTTTTCACTGATCTTAGCATCTCTTATTCAGAGCCTTTTACTCTTTATTGCCATAATCAATCTGCAGTCTATATTGCACACAATCCTGTGTTTCATGAGCTTACCAAACATATTGAGATTGATTGCCACTTTATTCGTGATAAAATACGCTCAGGCCTCCTCAAAACTATTCATACTCGATATCTTCACCAAAGCCCAGGCCAATAAATTTTTCATCATTTCTTGCGTAAATTGGGCATTACAGATCTCCGTGTGCCAACTTGAAGGGGAGTATTGACAGATCTCACCATTTTTAGATTGCACAAAATCAGGAATCATCTTAATTTTAGGAATCAATCAAATTAGTCTACTTTCCTTATGTAAAACTTCCTATACTTAGTCTTTTGTACATCTATTTATTTGATAAATACAAATTAGTACATAGTTTTGAGTCAAATACTTCCCCCTCTTATTTCTTAACATATTTTGTGTGAGAATCTAAAACATTGTAATGATGAAATGAGATGAGATAAAATATTTTTACTATCCAAATGAACCCTAAAATCTCTCGTCACGATCTAGATATGTAGAATGAAACATATAAAAAACAATTAAATAAAAAAAATTGAGAAATTTCAAAAAGATAAAACTATATTCTAATATGAAAATTTTGGAAAAAAACAAGCTACTAACCGTTTTATTAAAAATAGCTAGTAGAGGGCTGGCGCTATCTTTCTGTTATCTGATGATGTTGTAATTCAATGAGTATCATTGCATGATGGCCCCTAAAAAGCCATATTGTGGTGGCTTGACGTGAACTACCACGAGATGGCTTTTACAGTCATGTATTGTCGACCCATATGATGCGAGGGGAGACCCCCCTCATCCACTTTTATCGATTGGCCTGTTTTGGCAACGTCCGTCGTGTCCATCCTTATCTTCTTTTTAATTAAAAAAAGAAAAAAAAAATTGGGTTGTTGGTAAGGATGTGTTTCCCATCCCATCCGCTCCGCTCTTGTCTCCCGATGGGAGCAGCTAACATTTAAGTTCTTGAGAGAAAAATTATAATGACCAGTAAAGATGTCCCCTTAACATATAAGTTCTTCAAAGAGAGGGGTCATACTGCTACATTTAATGCGATAACTCTTCTAGATCCCGAGAATGTTCCGACCTGTCCCGGGTTCATCTCTCGAGCTTTCATATCCACGTATTTAATGCGGTGTTTCCTGCCACAAGTGTAGTGAACAGGGAACACCGTCTTTGATACAGAGGTGTATGTCCCACATAACCCTTCTGAGAATTTGAGTGAATTCTCGTCAAGGGGCATGCCTGACCTTTGGATTAACCAGGAGGCTCTCCCACGCTACTGAGCTTGGCTAGGTCTCTGTGCATGGTTTGTTCTGATGGGCAAGTTCAATAGTCGAGCCCTCATTTCTTGGGGTGTATTTTGGGTTCAATAGTTATAACTTAAAATATTCATCATCTTTCTTTAATTTATTAAATCTTAAGATATGTGCAATTTTGAAATGCATATCTGTGAAAAATTTTATGGACATTGACTAATTTTTATAAAAGAGCAATGATTTGGATAAATTTTAAATATGCAAATTTTATGCAATCATTTGATAAAATAGTAGACCTTATTATAAAAGTATAATTAAAATTATATTTTTAATATAATCTTTTTTTTTTTTTTTTTACAAAAGGACTGTACAATACTTGTACAACTTAAATTATACCTATAATTACTCTTTATGAAAGCTCTTATGGGAAAACAGTAACACAATTTGGATTATTATCTCGTCTTATGTATTTTACAGGCACAAGTCACCTTTAAATAGAGAAAAAAAAAAGAATTAAATATAATTCCAGAAAAAAAATATTTTCTATTTTTTTATTTATTTAAAAGGTTAAACTTACATGATAAACCACCATCAATTAATAAACCGTTCCCTAGATTGACGTGTGCTTATATACGAGATAATACCGTAAGAAAAGCTCAGATTTATAGTTCTTTTAGTTTTTTTCATATATTTCTTTTAATCTATACACAAGATATTATACGTTATTCAAGAACGATATATAAAATAACAGAATTTACACCAAAATTAACTTTGGCTTGACGGCTAATTAAACTAGAAGTTCTACATCATCGATAATTTGATAGGGATAATAATAATAATAAAATTTATTATTAAATTTTAATTAACTTTGGCTTGACGGCTAATTAAATTTATTTATTTATTTATTTATTTATTATTATTATTATTATCTCTCAAAATTAAACGCCATATGTGTTGATTGCCTTTAATTTTTTTTCTTCCTCTTTTTTATTCCATTTTTGAAGTAGTATCACCAGTTGTGGTTGAAGAGACAAGACCATGATTTGTTGTTGATTTGTTGCTAAAATATCTGTACGAGATTACAATAAATACATTATTACGGTTTTGGAAAATTCTTGTTGCAGGCAATATGTGCAGGTGATCTACGCACCTATCCAACGTGGCAAAATATTTAATGAAATGAACCGTTTGAGCTGAAGGAGTTGGATCGGATTGAATTTAAGAAATATTGACAAAACACCTCGTTTTGAGCCCTTGCCTGTAAAGGCACCTTCTTCGCCTTTTCCTTAGAAAACGAAGGAAAGTGAGGGAAAACTTTAAGCTGATAGAATGAGAAATCTGGGGCGCATAAAGGTGTAAAAATGAGACTTTTTGAAAGGGTTTTAAGAGAATCGGAGTGGAATCATGTGTTTTAGAATATGGGATTATTACCATGTATGGTTGGAGAATTTTGAAGATGCAAATGGATTAAAGAGAAGAAGTCGATGAAAGATTTTCTGAGAAAATATTTGATTTTACAGAAAGGGTTGGGTACTATGACATTTGGGGGAAGCGAAAGCAAGCGGGCTGTTCGATTTGGAGAAGGTGGGAAGTGGGAGATTTGGAGGAGACGAGGAATAGTCCGTCTTTTTTTTTTTTTTACTTTTTATAATTACGTCACTTGTGGGTTTGCAATCGGTACCCGATTTTGCTTGTGCCTAGAAGAATTGTATAGTTTTATATGTAAACATTGTATCTGTTACATAGCAGCTATATATTTCCTTCTATAGTTTTTGTACAGCTAGAAGCAGAGCTGTAATTGTCAACTTTTTATTCCTGTAAGCACTATATAAATCAATCCAAAGGCCATACAAACAGTATGCTAATTTATTTACATGGTATCGGTTGCCAAGGTGGTAAAAGAATGTCTTCTTCATCTACATACTCAATCCCATATGAAATGGCTTCCCTATATACTCACTACAAAATCAAACCTTCTAGATATTACCATCAAACTAGCCTCCACAAACTATTTGCTATAGAAAGCTCAAATCGTCCCTGTCCAACGTGGTCATGGCTTTTTTGGGTATGTAACCAATAACATCCCATGTCAACCTACCACCATTGTTGGCGAGAATGGTGTTTCGAACCCCAACCCAGCAACAGCAAAATGGCTGTGAATTGATCAACTAATCCTTGGTTGGATCAATAGCTCATTGTCAGATGCTCCACTTTCTTAGGTAATCAACAGTGAAACCTCCCATGAAGCTTGGGAAGTCTTGGAAAACTTGTATGGTCGACATACTCGTGATAGGATTCAACAAATGAAGGGTGAGATGCAGTCTCTCACCAAAGGTTCTTCGTCAATGGAAAAATACTTTCACAAAGCCAAATCTTTGGCTTTACATCTGCGTGGTGTAGGGAAACCCATATATGATGATGATTTTATCATATGTTTGCTTCGAGATTTGGGATATGAATTCCATTGTTGCAGTGATTAATGCTCACGATACTTTTCTTTCAATTGAAGCTATAATCAACAAACTAAGAGATTTTGAAATGCCGATAATCTTCACTCGTGAAGCTTCTTCTCCAATTGCATTCTACACCAACCGCAATGGTTCTAATAACATATCCAAGGGCACTCAAAGTAATTGTGGACATGGTTTTACAAATCAACAACGTTCCCAAAATAATCGTGGTGGTGGTCGCCCACAAACTCAAACCTCTGCTACTAAGAACCGTAACTATCAGCCCTCGTCTCGTGATAACAACACAACTTCAAACCGTGGTGGTCGTAGCACTGCAACTTGTATCACATGCTTCATGTGTGGCGGCCCCAACCATAAGGTACACAATTGTTGTACACCAGAAGAAGAAGCAGAGCAGTATCAAGTCTATCTTGTAGTCCAAGCTAGTGACACCATCGATGAATCTTGGTATCCCGATACAGGAGCAAATCATCACATGGCTTCCAACACCTCTGATGCCCATGATATACGCTCGTACTCTGGTATCGATTCCATATTGATTGGAAATGGTTCTGATATCCCCATTTCTGGCATTGGTAACTTTATATTGGCTAACACCAATCTTAAGTTACCTAATATTCTCATTGTTCCTAATATTAAGAAGAAACTTCTATCGGTATCTCAGTTTACACTTTATAATAATTGATGCTTTCTATTCTATCCATGGGGTTTTATCATAAAGGATTTGCATACAAAACAGATGATCCTTAAAGCCAAGGTATTGGACGGCTTGTACCCTCATCAGTTCAATATCTTTCTCTCAATCTCCAGTAGCACTTGTAACAATAAAGGTTCCCGAAAAAGTATGACACGCTCGATTGGGACATCCAAATGCTCAAATTTTAAACACTTTGTTACCATGTCTTCCTTCTTTGAATAATAAGGTTGGTTTTTGTGAAGGTTGAAAATTGGGAAAGTTTACTAAATTGCCCTTTCAAGCTCAAATTTCATATAGCTCTACTTTTCTTCATACACTACATCTTGATGTATGGGGACCAGCTTCCACCACTTCGTATGATGATTTTTGTTTTTACTTGGTCATTGTTGATGAATTTTCTCGATACATATGGCAAATTCCAATGGTTTATAAATCCGACGTAGCATCTATGTTTTCCAATTGAGAAAGATGTGCAAAATCAATATCACACTTGCGTTAAGGTGGTTCAAAGCGATAGGGGAGGTGAGTTTGTAAATTACTCTCTCAAGATTTATTTCACGTCGCATGGTATAATACATCATCTATGATGTCTCGAAACACCTCAACAAAATGGGATGGCTGAGCGGCGTCATCGTCACATTGTTGATATTTGTCTCACTCTTATAGCTCACTCATTTGTGCCTTCTCAAATTTGGATAGCTACATCCCAAACAACTATGTTTTTTATCAATCGCCTACCAACTCCCATCCTCAACCACAAGTCACTATATGAAATGATTTTTAGTACATACCCTTCTTATACTCTATTACGAGTGTTCTGATGTGCAAGTTATCCGAATTGCACATACTTTGGTCAATCCAAGTTGGATTACAAATCCATTCGAAGTGTCTTCCTCGGCTACTCCCTCCATCACAAGGGCTATCGGTGTCTCCATGTACAAACTTGTAAAATTTACATATCAAGGCATGTTACATTTGATGAGAATTTCTTTCCCTTCTTAATTGAACATGGGCCTTCCTCAAAGAAATTACACTTCTTCACTGCTTAACTAGTTCCCAAGAGCCTCAAGAATGCTTCCTCTTCATCAGAGCTCACAACTCTGTTTTCCCCTCAAAATATGTTGACAGTCTCGGATTCAAGTTCATCTTTACAAGAATCTACACCCATGCAGCCTCAACAAATAACATGCCCCACTTGAACTCATTCGATGGTCACTTGAACACAAGATGGTACAAGAAGTCCTCAGGTTTTCTTCTCAACCCATCACCCTCTTCCAACTTGCTTTGTTGCTAAAGTAACCATTCTTAAAACTAAACCCAAAACTTACAAGCAAGCACTCAAAGATCCCAATGGAGTTAGGCAATGCAAGCCGAAATAGATGCACTAGATGCAAATCAAACATGGACTCTGATCCCACCCACTTCAAATATGAATCTCGCTACCAGCAAGTGGATTTCTAAAATAAAGACTCATGCCGATGGAACTCTTGAACGTTACAATGCGAGGCTTTGTTGCCTATGGTTTCACCTAGCTCCCTGGACTTAACTATGACGAAACCTTTTGTCCAGTTGTCAAACCAGTTACTATACAATTGATTCTCAACTTAGCTCTATCTCAAGGTTGGCCTTTAAAGCAATTAGATGTGAGCAACACTTTCTTGCATGGAGATTTAAAAGAAAGAGTTTATTTAACTCAACCTCTTGGTTTTGAGGATTCTACTCATACGAATTATGTTTGTCAATTCTACAAGGAACTTTATGGTTTAAAGTCGGGCATGGTATCTGAAATTCAACACTTACATTCAGCAAATGGGGTTTGAGTGCTGCCTATACGATACTTCACTCTTCTTTCAGCTCAAAGGGTTGGATTTTTTTTTATGTTCTTAATTTATGTAGATGATATCATCCTAACAAGAAGCTCTGCCTTTGCCATTAGCAAATTTATCACTCATCTCTTAACAATTTTTCACATGAAAAACCTTGGAGATTTGCATTACTTCCTTGGAATTCAGGTAACTCGGGACTCCAGTAATCTTGCACTCTACCAGACTCGGTATCCCTTGACTCTACTCAGGAATTTCTTCTTGATGGTGTTAAACCTATCTCCACTCTGATAGCTTCAAGTGCATCCATTCCTACCACAGAGGGAGATCCTCTAGCTGATCCAACGATGTATCGACAGATGGTTGGTTCTCTTCAATATCTTACTTTGACACGTCCCAACATTTCCTATGTTGCTCACGTTGTTTCCCAATTCTTGCAAAGCCCTTGTGCTCCTCATCTTATTGTCGTTAAGAGAATATTTCACTATCTCAACGGTACCATTAATCTTTGACTTCATTTTATTAAACAACCACTTTATACCCTTATTAGTTTTTGCCATGCCGACTGAGTAGGTTCTCAAGATGACAGAAGATCAACTACTAGTTTTGCAATTTTTATGGGTGCCAATCTCTTGTCTAGGGGGGCAAAGAAACAAGCGATTGTGTCTCGTTCTATAGCTGAAATCGAATATCGTGCTCTTGCAGCCACCACAACGGAGTTGATGTTGTATATTCACTTGGTGAAGAACCTTGGTTATGAGCTTCCTTCACCAACATTGTACTTTGACAATAATAGTGCCCTGAACATGGCCAAAAACCCTGTCTTTCATCATCGTACCAAACATACTGAGATAAATGTGCATTTTGTCTGCGAACAAATTGCAAGGGGTGTTATCTCTCTCACACATATTTTTGGCGAAGATCAGGTGGCAGATATATTCACTAAGCATCTTTGCAGTCTGAAATTTACACCTAATCATTGCAAGCTCTGCATTGGACCGATTCCACCTTGAGCTTGAGGGGGAATGAAAGAGACGAGACCATGATTTGTTTCTGATTTGTTGCTAAAATATCTCTACGAGATTACAGTAAATACATGATTATAGTTTTATATGTAACATTGTATCCGTTACATAGTAGCTGTATATTTCCTTCTATAGTTTCTGTACAACTAGAAGAAGAGTTGTAAATGTCAACTTTTGATTCCTGTAAACACTATATAAATTAATGCAAAGGCCATACAAACAGTAGGCTACTTTATTTACAGTGGTGACTGCCCGAAACCACTGGTGGCCTGGATTTTATTTTTTGTTTTTCTTTTAATTTTCAATTTTAATAATTTTAGAAGTTATTTTCAACTTTTTTTATATAAGAAGTTTATTTTTCACTTTATTTGAAAGAATTTTAATTTATTTTTTTAAAAAATTAAGGCTAACTCAAGGCAGGGTCATGGTTTTTGTGTCAATGGTGAGATAAAAAAATTAACGGAGTGTCTTATTTCTAAATAAATTAATGTTATTTCTAATGAAGAATTGCATAAGATCGATAATTTAAGTCAGTCCTAGCGTACGGGGTATACAACCAAATTTAGTAGCATATATAAATATAAATATATATATTTATATATAAAAGTGTGTGTGAATAGGTAAATAAAGAAAAATGATTTTAGTCATAAAGTATGCAAAATGCTCTTCTTTTAAAAAATATAAATAAATATGAGATTTACATAAAAATAAAAAATTAATTTTTTAATAATACATTTCATTCTTTTTTTAAATAATATATACCTCTTACACAATCAATAAGTATAGAAAAATGCTACTCTTATCAATGGTTTATACCGTTCTAATTTTTTAAATTCTTTTTATTGTTATTTTTTACTTAATAATTAAGTAAGTATTTTTTAATAATATTATGAATTTTTTTATGTTTTAAAAAATATTTAAATGTATTAAAAAAATAAATATATAAAAAAAAAACAAGAAAAAAACATAAATTTTAACTAATGGTAACAGGAGCGGCAGCTCGCAGCGGTGAGACCAGCACCGCTCATAAGTATATGTAGTAGTGTTACGGTGAAACCATCTATCCAGCTGCTGAAGTCATAGACTCATAAGCACTACGCACGTGGACTATGGCCAAAGTACTAGATCAATCTCCCACGGGCCACGCTTGCGAAAAGCATTGATTACCAATTAATGAACTTTGTTGCCACGTTCATAATGTATGTTATCATGAATTCATGATAGCCAAAGTGAATGCAGCGGGAATTAAGCCAATATGTCACCTCATTATGTCTATTTATAACATCCATTAAGTTTTTTTGCAACTACTGTTGTCAACTTCTAGAAGTTTGGGTGGTGATTCCACCATTGATGATGGTGGGGATGGAAAAGGAATGTGCCCGCATGAATTTGTTATCTTTTTAATCATGGTATTATTATTATATAAAACAAAGTGTAGGGGGTTTTTCTTCCCTATCAGCCTTAAGGCAAGTCATGGGGACTATTGAAAAAGTAAGTCAGAGAGTTCGATCAAGCCCAATCGAGACCTATAGCCCTCCTCCAAAGGAGTTAGTGGGCCTCTGCAGAGTACTCAGCCTATAAACGAAACTCACCCACAAAGCAACCCACGCTTGGGAAAAGCAGACAGTAAAGGTAGATGAGATTCGCCGCCCTGACACGTCTCCGATAACACCTTACCCTCGTGAACGTGATCAGTTAGGTGGGTGGAAAATATGGAGACCCCGTGATCTCCTGATAGTAGGTATGGAGAGGCTTAATAGGGAATATCTGTAGGGTAAAGTGAGTAAAAAAGGCACGTTGCATTAACGGCATCATTACTCAGACTCCACGCTGCATTAATAACCCCACCCTAGAAGCCACGCTGTATTAAATGATTCTGAAAAATAGTGGAAAGGACATAAGTCCCTCAAATTCAGGAATAGGCTACTCTCACCTGAAGCCTAGTATAAAAGTCGATCCCCAGATATGAAGAACTCTATTTGATTCCTTTAAGGTTATGCACAAAACTACTAAGGAGATATATTGACTTTAGCATCGGAGACTCCCCAACCACCACCAGGACCCTCATTCTTCATGTTTGCTTAATATGTGCAGGTGACAGTCCGAAAATCTGAGTTACTAGAACCTGACCCAAAGGAGCGCGAAACACAAAATTAACAGTGGTGCTGTATGTGGGATCTCTATAAACTTCACGTGTCATTTATATACCAACGACAACCCGTTATCAGAAAACTTGGGGATAGGAAGAAGCGTCAACAAACATGGAAGCGAGGGTCGCCGCCATGGAACAACTGGTGGGAAAACTAACTACTGAGGTGGAGACCCTCCAGAAGGGAAACAAGATGCTTAAATCGACTACCAACAAGTTGGAAAATGAAGTGGAACCAAGCAACAATGAGCACGTGGGAACCAGGAACGCAGGAGAAGAAGACAACGTAGAAGAAGAAAGAAAAAACATGCAGGACGAGCTGTGTAACCTCGAAGAAAAGTACAAGGAGATGGTAAAAAAGGGCACATCGTCATCGGTAGACCAACTGCTCACCAGCTCGGGCCTACCCTACAGCGGGGAGGTGACGGCTGTGCCCCTACCTTCGAAATTCCTGACCCCTTGGGGAGTGGGAGAGATTTGCAGGGAGTAGGTCATTGCACAAGAGCATTGCGTGTGAGAGTTGAAGCCCAAGAGTGCCAAGATACATGTGGTCCACTTCCCGACCAGTGGCCACGACCTCCCAACCCCGCTCGACCAGACCTCAACAAAATGGGAGATTCGAGACGAGCAGGAGCTCAGGAAGGAAGAGACGGACGAATCGCTGGAGTTGATTCCCTTGAACCCAAGCCACCTAGAAGCTACTGTCAGGATTGGCAGCGGGATGACACTCGACATGAGAAGTGCCATACAACAGCTCCTCATAGAGCACTGGGATGTCTTCGCTTCTAATCATGAAGACATGCCTCTGATCGACCCAGAAATCATCCAGCACCACCTGAGCATGGACGTGAAGGCTAACAGAGTAAGGCAAAAACGTTGAAACTTCAGCGCAAAAAGGAATGTTGCCATCATGGTAGAAGTCGATCGGTTACTCGCGGCGGGCTTCATGCAGGAGGCCCATTACCTGGACTGGCTGTCCAATGTGGTGTTGGTAAAAAAGCAAAACAGAAAGTGGAGAATGTGTGTTAACTTCACCGACTTGAATAAGGCTTGCTCGAAAGACAATTTCCTGGTACCCCAGATTGACTTGATTGTCGGCTTAATGGTAGGCCACCGCATACTCAGCTTTATGGACGCCTACTCTAGGTACAACCAGATTCGTATGAACCTCGTTCATCACAGATCGAGGATTATACTACTATTCGGCCATGCCGTTTAGTCTAAAAAATGCGGGGGCTACCTACCAGCAGTTGGTCAATCATATGTTTAAAAATTAGATCGGAAGAAACATGGAGGTCATTGTGGATGATTTGCTAGTCAAAAGCGGGATCCCTGAGTAACATCTAGACGACCTCCGCGAAGCCTTTATGGT
The DNA here is from genome assembly GCA_003123785.1 of Pterocarya stenoptera. Classification (NCBI taxonomy): domain Eukaryota; kingdom Viridiplantae; phylum Streptophyta; class Magnoliopsida; order Fagales; family Juglandaceae; genus Pterocarya; species Pterocarya stenoptera. Next base: position 95,842 of record QEOT01124130.1, on the reverse strand, counting down.
ATTAAGGCAGTACCAAATGAAGCTGAACTCGGCAAAGTGTGCCTTCGGTGTAGGCTCCAGGAAATTCTTGGGATTCATAGTATCTGAACGAGGAATAGAAGTTAATCCAGAGAAAGTGGAAGCCATACCCAGCATGACCCCCATCGAAGTATAAACAAAGTACATAAACTAGATGAACATGTAGCAACCCTTAACAGATTCATGTCAAGGTCCACCGACAAAGTACATAAACTAGTCGAAGGTGACCACGAATTTGAAACTCTTAAGGAATACCTCACTGGCCCTCCATTCCTCAACCAACCTAGGTGTGGAGAAACCTTGACCCTATACCTATCAGTCTTCCCACTGGCGGCTTCTTCGGCCTTAGTACGAGACGAAGGTGGGGCCCAAAGGCCCATGTACTACACAAGATAGGCCTACCGAGGAGCAGAAACTAGGTACCCGCGCATAGAGCAGCTTGACTTCGCCCTAGTGGTGACCACCCGAAAACTCCGACCGTACATCCAAGCTCACCCGGTAAGGGTCCTTACCAAGACCCCCTGGAAGAAGATCCGACAAAAGTCGGATGCCTTAGGTCGCCTTACGAACTGGGTCATGGAGTTGAGCGAGTTTGATATCGAACACTCCCCGCGGGTTACTATTAAGGGGCAAGTGTTGGCGGATTTCATAGCAGAATTCACCGATTTCTCGGAAGGCCTTGAAGGTCTTTGTTGAAGGCTCATTCTGCTGGGCTTGTGGCGGTGCATATAATTACAGACGAAGGTGAAGAGCATAATTATGCTGTAAAGTTGGCATTCAAAACCACTAACAACGTGGCAGACTACGAGGCATTGTTCTCGAGTTTGGCGGTCACCAAATCTCTAGGCACCAAGGAGGTAGAGATGCGAGCTGATTCTCAAATTGTGGTCAATCAAGTACGAGGGGAGTTTGCTGCGAAGAGCGAGAAATTAAAGAAATATCTTACGCTGATAGAAGCTGAGCATGCTCACTTCGAATACTTTTAGATCCAACAAGTGCCAAGGGCTGAGAATCAAAAGGCGGATAAATTGGTGCGAGCGACATCCATGCAAGAAAATTCTCCCCTGCCAGAAGGGACAGTGATTAGGACTATCGAAAAACTAGTTGTGGGGATTGAAGTGGTGGAAGTAAACCCAAAAGCTCCAGAATTAGGATGTTATTCTGTATATAGATACCAACAAGGTACCCGACGACAGACACGAGGCCAAAAAGATCAGGAACAGAGTAATGTGTTACACCGTAATTAAGGGGGTCCTATACCGAGAGGATATTTTGCACCTCTCTTGAGGTGCATCTCATTTGAAGAAGTCCAATATGTGCTGGCGGAAGTGCACAAGGGAATCAGTGGCTACCACTTTGCAGGAAAAGTGCTGGCAGGCAAAGTCAATCTCCAGGTACGAAGAGTTCTCTCTAATTCTTTTAAACTTACGCACAAAACTTCTAAGGAGATATATTGACATTAACATCGGAGACTCCCTGGCTATCACCAGGGCCCATATTCTTTGTATTTGCTTAAAGTGTGCAGGTGACAGTCCGAAATTTCGAGTTTCAGGAACTTAGTACAAAGACGTGTGAAACACGACATTAACAAAGGATATAAGGGTGATAATCTTCACATGCAATTTCCTCAAATTAAGTTAAAAATAAAATAAAATTATGAAAATATATTATAGGCTTCGATGATCTCTGAACTCAAAGTACCAAGAAAGAGGCCTATGTAATGTAACGGATAATTACTAAAATCACCACGTGGCTGCATGAAGTTTTAGCAGTACTCGTCAGCTTTGTCAAAAGTCCTAGAGTTTTATAGAATAAATATAGTTTGTATTCTAAATATTGTTTGTTAATAAGACGATTGTACCTCAGCAGAATTCCATCTTTATCTCTTTAGGATAGGTTGTAAATGAGTATCATATTTATATCTTACGTATTACATAGGGAAGTTACGTATATCATTCAAGTGACGAATATTAAAGGCATAAGTGAAGTAAAAGTTCTTGAATGAGGTCTAGGTTACCTCTAATAATCTACTTTTTATCATTTAATCCGATTCTATCTAAGTAGTAAAGATAAGGAGTTGCATCGATCGTATGATATTGGACAACACTCGATCGAGGCATGACGATGTTTTTGAAGGACAGATAAGAGTAGTAGAATAAAGACTTTTAGGCAGTGAAAGCGGATGATGCAGCATGTGATGTGGAGATATGGGCCATGGCATTGGCAGCTCATGATAAAGATTCGCCAATAATACAAGCGGTTCACGTGTTAAGATCGGCAACTTTTGGCTCTATTGGCGGCAGAGTAGTCAGTCTTGCATCATTGTCACTATGATAGGGAAGGAAAACCACGGTCCACCAAAAGAACTAGGAGAAGAAAGGTGTATTATAAAGAGAAATACAAAGTATTTTATAAAAGTAAATTTATAAATTGAAGTGATTTAATACGATATATTAAATTGTAAAGTTATTTTTATTGTAAAGTAAAATTAATACATCACGTGAAATTTGTTTAGAGCTAGGTTAAGGGCAATGGAATTTTGTTTAGAGCTAGGTTTTACAAGGATAGTATTCGAAGAGAGAAAATATATTTGCGACCATGAATTATGCAATCGCTGCGTAATCGTTTTGAAAAAAATAAATAAAACATGGAACTCACTCTTTTTCAAAGCGATTACACGGCATTTACGCACTTCACGATTGTATGTTAAATTACTGAAAGAGATGTTCAAGCTCTTATAGAAGCAACCAACAGTGGAAAAGAGAGCTGGACTTGGTATGGACAGTTAATTGATGATAACAGAAGATTACAAATTGGAAGACCACAATTGAGAGTTCAACTTACATATAGAGAAGCAAATGAGGTAGATCATTAGCTAGCCAAACTAGCTCGTTTTTATGATACTGAGCAGATATGGATGAAAGAGGGGCCAATCTTTATCTTTAATTCTGTAATGAATGATAAGCTTTGTAATGACTGATTCTAGTTTGGCCAAATCGATTTCGAGCATTTTATCAATTATTCTTGTTTATTTACAGCCTAATAAAGATTAAAAAAAAAAAAAATGGTGTACAGAAGTCCAAACATTTAGCCCCAAACAATCGTTATAACTTGTAACAGAATACAAAGAAACAAAATTGCAAAAATAGAGCCAACAAATCTATCTTTTGTTCCTTGATCAGATGACCAAGAAATAAGTTGTACTGATTAGAAAAGCAAAAGCCCATATACAATCGTAAATCGAAAGATAAAGCCATTCCCATACTTATTGAAAGATGGTCACCAAAGGGAGAAGGTAGATTGTGATGACAAGGGAGGTAAAAGGAGGAGGAGAAAAAGAAAGTGAAAAGAGGAAGAAAGAGAGAAGGGGTGGGGGGGAAGATGGAACAATTCCCATACTAGAGAGAAAGCGTGAGTAGGTGGAACGAAGGGGGTAGGTGGGAAACATGAAAGACAGAAGGGAAAACCCTTCTTTTTATTTATACAATTATTATTATCTTTTAACTTATTGAGATCTCCATGTCCTGGCCAGTTCAAACCCATTTTTGAAATATTGGTAGTCTTCAATAGCCCTACTGATTTCAGCTTGTGTGTTCATCACAAAAGGACCGTACTGGGCCACAGGTTCATTAAGCGGCTGCCCTCCAATCAGCACAAACCTCAGTTTCTTTGAAGACCTGTTCCACACACTTACACCATCTCCAGGACCCAGAACCAGGAGATTGTGAGCTGTCACAGGTGATGAGTTTGAGGAGCCAAAGACCCCTTCCCCTTCAATTATGTACGCAAAGGAATTCCATGATTCTGGGATTTTCTGATGCACTTGTGCTCCGGGGTTTAATGTAAAATCCAGATACATTGTTGGAGTTCGGGTGTAAACCGAAGATCGGACTCCCATTGATTCTCCTGCTATAACTCGGACCTCGACCCCATCTTCCTCTGCCCTTTTTATCTCCTCGGTTAAAAGTTCTTGATAACTTGGTTCAGTCCTGAAAATTAAGCACTCAAATTTGTTCAGGAACTCCCAAGTTAGTGAAGTATTCGGTAGTCAACTGTTATACAGGGCCGAGCACATTTATCAATTGCAGTTCTAAAATGCCTGGTATATTTGCAAAACTTTGGCGTAATTTCCAATTAAAGACTCATGAGAAATTTGCAGAATTCATACACTCTCTCACACAGAAATCAGATATCATGGAGTGATTAAAAGCCTTTACACATGGGTAATAAGTATTTTGAATGACTTTAGAGTACAATTTTATACACACATCTGTGGATAAGATGGCAATTCATGTGGATAATGAGCGTGCAGAAGATTTATTCAAAACTGACTGTTAATGGAAAGAGAGCTCTTACATTTTGTCTTTGGAAGCTAAATTGATCCAAAGCTGGAAGCCCTTTGAAGGTCCTTCTCCTGCAGGCATTTCAGAGTGAATAATTCCTCTACCAGCCGTCATCCACTGCAAACAAAGGCAAGTGTCATAAGATAATTTGTTCTAGTTTTTCGAAAGATAATTGATTGCAAATGATATCCCTTACTTGAACATCGCCGGTTCGAATTGTTCCCTTATTTCCTGCAAAGTCTTGATGAATAAGGCCTCCCTATAATCCCAAAAAACCAAACTTAGTTTCTCAACGGTTCAGCCACAATTTTTGTGCAAGTTACTGAACAGCTGTGAGAGAAGTATACCTGCAACATGTATGTGACAGTCTCAAAACCTGCAAAATAGAAAGATATGAAAGATGAAAATATACGTATTCATTTGGATGATCAACGATGAGATTCATTGGTTTGAATGCAGAACCTCTGTGTGGATGATCAGGAAATCCAGCTGGAGGAGTCACTGCAACATCAAACAGTTAAAGTAGTTACCAGCATACAACGTTAATACCAACTGCATTAATCAAAGACAGGTTTAGCACTGAATAGAATGAGATTGGAATCGTGCGTACGCGAAAAATCAACGAACATCAGAAAAGGGTCCAAAATCTTCAATTCGCTTCTGAGAATCAAATGCCCCCCAACAAAAAGAACCCACAAAGTAATCAATACCAGATGACAAAGGCTCAGCAAACACTGAATAGTTACTCCAAAGAATCAATGCCCAGAGGAAGAAGACTCCAGGAAAAAGGAAAGAGAAGCCAAAGAAATGCAAGAATACCTTCCAATGCATCTCCTAAAAATACCACCAGCACTCTCTTGTTGAGCTCTGGCCAAAACCTTGTTGACCACCAATCTGGGTTTGTCTAAAGAAGGAGCTTGACTTGATTCAGCCATGATATTCCGGATGTACTCAGCTTTCGGCGTTGACGGCTTTCTGTTGAACACAGTCGTAGCTCGTGGACTCAGATGCTGTACACTTTTAGCAGCAACGTCGTCGGTCTCGCTAATGGTGAAAAATAAACAAACACACAGCAAATAGAGAGGCGCAAGCACAAAACAGAACAACCTTAACAGATTTTGAAACATAGATGGCCACAGATTCGGCGTTGGAAAGCAGCCGAAGACTCCAATTCCAGTTCAAGCGTGGTGGGTTCGCGGCAGAGTGGTTTTTGATAGTGGAATGGTAGAGAGACCAGGTACCGCTATGGGCCCTTCTACGTCCCTGTCAGCTAGATTACTGGGGAGTGGGGACTGGGGGGTTTTTTATTAGAATTAATATTAACTTCATAACTGTTCGAACTCACACAACTCACACCCTTATTAAAAAAACTAATATACTCTCTGTAATAAAACCAAATTTCATTCCCTTTCACATTTCAAATTCTGAATTTTGAAACGGATGAGAGAGAATGAGGAGAGAGAGACGATGAGAGAAAGGGAGAAACTGAGAGACGGTGAGCGATGAGAGAGAGAGCTGAGGAGAAAGAGAGCGTCGAGGAGAGAGAGAGACCGGGAGGACGAGAGAGAGCGTCGAGGAGAGAGAGCTCGCGTCAAGGAGAGAGAGAGATACCGAGAGGATGAGAGAGAGACCGAGAGGAGAGAGAGAGATCGAGAGGATGAGAGCTCGCGTCGAAAAGAGAGAGAGCGTCGAGGAGAGAGAGACCGAGAGGATGAGAGAGAGAGACGGTGAGGGAGGAGAGAGAGAGACGGAGATGAGTGAGAGAGAGCGAGGATGAGAGAGAGAGACGGTGAGGGAGGAGAGAGAGAGACGGAGATGAGTGAGAGAGAGGGAGGATGAGAGAGAGAGATGAGAGAGAGGGTGCTGTTGAGAGAGATGAGAGATGAGTGATAAAAAAAAAAAAAAACCTGCCACGTAGGGTGTGTGAAAACACACACCGTTACAGTGGCGGATGCGTATCAGTTCTCTTTTTATTATTGTTATTTTTTATTTTCTGTAAATCAATTTATTTTTCAAGTAGTACAAAAGTAAACATGTAAAGCTAGGAGTCGGATATAGTGGAAAACCTAATTTTACACCTTCTATTAATTGAGCGATCAGCTTTTCAATATGCTTAGAGAATTCTCATTGGCTTGGCCAAATATAAGGCTGTACATCCAAATCGGATAAAAATCTGGTCCGGTCCAAAAATGGGATATCTGGTAGATCCGGGCGGTTAGCCGCCTGGATTATTACTATGCGATTAAAAAAAATTTGTAATCGCTTGGATTTGGACACAGATCCGATTTGGCCATGCTATTACCCGTAACCACACTACTTAAACAAAATCCTGATTAGGTTAAACGCCGAAACGTCCCTGACGAAGAGACTCCCAGCCTCCAGGTGATCCTCACTTTCTCTCGTGCTCTCTCTGGCCCCTAAGCCATTTTCTCCCGTGATGTCTCGATCATCTCTCCCTCTCTTTAGAGTCATCAGCACAGACCCATCTTGCAAGGGTTCTCAGAATAGCGCCGAGATCGACAGCCTTGCACGCTTCGCCATCCTAGAGCACAACAAGAAATGGTCTGTCTTCTCTCCTTTATTTTCCCCATCTTATTTGATTTCTTTATCTTGGGCCTCTAATTTCTTGTCGAGGTTTTGTTTGTGCCGTCAGATTTAGTGGGTATTTCCTCTGTTTCCCACTTTGGCTAGATCTAAATTTATGTGTTTGTAGATCTGAGTTTCTGTGCTTGTAGATCTGAGTTTCTATATTTATAGATCTATTTTTTGGGTTTTTTTTTTTTAAATCTTCTAGCAAAAACATATGTTTGTATATCTACAAGTTTTATCTCTTTATGTTTCTGAAGAGGATAAAAAGTTTTATCTACAAATTATTCTGTGTTACTGGGTTTGAGTCTTTGTCTATGGTGCTTTCATACTTTGTATTGTAGTGTTCTGTTCTTGTATTCTATGTAGTCTTATCCTCGTTGATCCTTCTTTAGAGTCTAATGGGTATTCATGTCAATCATATATATTCCCAAAGACATATATCGAATTTTTTTTTTTTTACAAGCAATCAATCTGTAAGCATGCTTTATAGATTCATTACAGTTATAAAGAGGTCAAAAGACTATTACTTTTTCAAATGCTCATTAACTGAACTTTGGGACTGCGGTAATGTTTCTAGTGATGAGTTTATTCTTGATTAATTAGTCTATAGAGGTCTGGAAACATGATTTGAAGCCAAAGTGGCCCCAGGTTATGCTAATAGTCCAAGAAATTGTATGTATTTTCTTCTTTGAAATGATATCATTTAAATAATGTCTTCTAGTAGAATATTCTAATGAAATCTAACAAAAGAGAATTATGCTCTTAATTATAGAGAGATCCAAGCTGTAAGTTCTATAGTCTAATAAGAGTTCTCCAGTTGTAAAATCTATATGCATGATATCAGCTTCCTATGTATTCAAATTAATAATATTTATTGGTTAAGACAATAACAGTCATGGATGATACAATTTTGTGCAGAAGAATTAGTGACTTACTTTTTATATTTCCGAACTTGACTAGCATGACAAACATGAATACATTGTAAGTCGTCTTATAGAATAAAATTTTAAGAACATGAATGCAAAGTTATAGAATAAATTGCTTAGATGAGGTTTAATTAACCATGATTTCTTTTTCAGTGTGCAGGAAGATCAACTGGTTTGATTTCTAGATCAGATGGACTTTGGCTGAACTTATAGTTAATAGGTATACGTGCTCTGATCTCTTCTACTCTATCACTAATCACTATCACTAACTTAGTTGGTTTTGGGAATATTATTGCTTCGAATCAAGGCAAAAAGAATGATTAATGATGGATTACAAACTAAACACACTGCCCTCATTTAAGCAAGGTCTTTGCTTATTGCTTGACAAAGAGCTTAATTTAATTTTTTAAAATTTATTTAGAGAATTTTGCATGTATTGCTTTCATCAGATTTTTAAATTTCTTTATTTCTTTACTTTAATTCAGTGATTATGTTGGATTATTTAGCGAAGTCTTAGACTTTGGTATTGGTTGGTATCAGACAGAGTACATGGTGGATATGAAATGTGAGGGTCGTGTCGATGCTGTGAAGAATAAGTTACAGACTGTTAGTGGTAAGTGATATATTCTGGTATTTAATTTCATACCTGGTTCTTTTTTTCCTCCCTTGTTTCGAATTTATGACAAAAAGATATGTTTTATGATCTTCTGGTGAATTACTCTAGGGGTAAAAAAATGTTGCCTTTGAGATTCCAGCTGAAACTACAATGAAGGAACTGTATCAAAATTGGAATGTTCTAAAATCTGTGTAAATGCAAGCAGGTTTTTATTTTATTTGTATCTTCATTTTTTTTAATCTTCATTTTTATTAATCTTCATTTTTATCTTTTGGCCACTGAATTTAAGGTTTTATTGATTTTCCTTTCTCTTTTTGGCAGCTTTCAGGTTTGGTTTGTGAGGAATTAATGGAAAATCTCAGTGGGAAAGAGTACTCATGGCAAAAAATATTCAATAATGTTATTTATTTTGCATTGTTATGTATTAGTTTAAATTTTTTTTCTAATCTTATGTATTAGTTTAATTAGTTGTGATGTATTATTATTTATTTTGTTCTTTGTAAATTTATTTTTTGCATTGTGATGTATTATTATTTATTTTGTTCTTTGTAAATTTATGTTTTGCATTGTGATGTAACAACAATATTATCTATTTTGCATTTTTATTTATTTTGTTATTTAATTTATTTTTTTATAAATTGATTTTAGAAAGTGTTTGAATTATTTTTTTAAAAAAATATAGGCAATTTATGCATGATATCCGGATTGGCCAATTTAAGCAATTTAAATCTGGGCAATTTAAAAACGGGGCTAAATCCAGTTATAATCCGGGCTAAATCCGATTATAATCTGGGTTATAGCCTGAAATTCGGATTGAATTCGGTTATCCGCCAGGTTTTTTAAATCCGGATCCGGATCTGGAGATCCGGTTATGGCTGGATATCCGGATCCGGATGGACACCCCTAGCCAAATGCATATTCAAAATTTGGCCAATATCACACTTTTTTACATTTTCTATTCCATTTAAATTCAGTCCCCATATTAGATTAGCCATTCACTCTTTATATAATAATAAAATATTATTAAATTAATACTTTTTTATTTAATTTATTTGTATTTATAATTCTACCATTTTGATATTAATAATAATTATATTCTAATTAAATTAATATTTAAAAAAATCATATTTTCAAAAGTTTATTAATTTAATAAAAAAAATATTTGATTAAACTCATCTAAAATTTTATCTAAATTTCTTAATTACAAACCAAATAATATTTTTTCTTGGAGTGAGAAACTAATATTTTAATATTTGCTTAGAGTGAGAATTAATATTTTAATGTTTGGTAATCAATAGGGGTTCTCCATCTTTGGCCAACCACAATAGGAGAAGCCCATCTTATTTGAGATTCGGCTAATCCAATGTGGAGTATTTTTTACATCAATTACGTAAATTTTAGCTAACTTTCCATTTGGCCAAGCCAATGTGGATGCTCTTACCATATACTCACATACAACTGATAAAACTATTTGTTTCCTCTCTCTCTCCTCAAAATAGGAATACTATGAGAAGTAAAAAGAAAAAATAGCTTTGCTAACTTCGGTTCCAACCCCTTGTTCTTAGGCTTTTCAGTTAAACTTTCAACTGGTAAGGTATGTAGAATTCGGGAAAAGAATCATCGCAACCCATGCTATTTTGCCCATTTCCAGGCGACAAATCCTCAAAAATTATTTGTAGGGTCAATTTTACCATCATTTCCTTCCTAAATCATTTCTAAAATCCAAATCCAAATTTCCGTTTTGCCTTAATAAACACATTGTTAGGTGCTTAGGGTTTTGACCCTTGAAGAGAAATTCTACTTTAAAGCCACTAAAGTTTCTAACACCACACACCTGCTGACATGGTTTTATTTTATTTTATTTTTTCAAAATGACTCGTTAGACTCCCCACGTTTTCCTTTTTCTCCCCGTCACTTACATTCAAATTTTTTTTCTCCTCCCACATTCTCCCTCCACGCTTCAAATTCGCGGCCTCCCTCGGGTTGCAGTACGTCGGCCTCTGATCGACCAAAGAACGACGGATTTGGCAGGCTGTTGTGAAGCTCTTCTCTAAAGGTCTTCTCTTTTCAGTCCTCTCTCACTATGGCAATCTCTCTCTCTAAAAAATTATAGTAAAACACAGAACTTTTGAGTTAGAAATCTGGGAGGGGACGAATAAAGCTCTGTTTTTGTAAGGTTAAAAGCTTTTGGTAGGGTTAGAACAATTAGGAGGGGACAAATAACTGAGAATAAATTTAGGTAGGAATAACAGCGAATATAATATGGGTTATTGTGATGGCTTACCTTTCAGCATTTCGGCATACCTAGGAGGGAACGAAAGTCGGCCTTGGGGAGCTTTCGACATATCAAAAAATTAGAACTTTCCGCATAAACCTGTAGGGATTGATGGGTGGAAAGCTATATAATTTTCTTTGCTCTTAGGTTTATTGAAACACCCTTCATTGGACTAAAAAAAAGAAAAGAATAGTTTTCCTCTATTATATTATTCCTTATTCCTTCCAGATTGAATGATTGTATTAGTGGGCTTTTGAAAGTAGTTTTGTCTTATAGGAAAATAAAAGTTCAACAATTGTTTATTTGTCTGCAAAAATTATTAAGTGAGAAATTGAAAGATGAGAAACCTCAACTTTGGAGGAGTTTATTGAGCTTTGGTAATTATATTCCTGTTTTCTAAACCACTTGAAGTTTGTGTGTGTGATTTCTTGCATCTAAACTGGCTGTTGGTTGTATTATCCAGGCAGAAGGAGAGGGATTTGCAGAGAGAGGGGAAGAAGAAGCTTTCGGCAGGGAAGGGGGAGAGCAAAGAAGGAGGGAGGGGGGAGAGCAAAAAAGGAGGGAATACGATTCTTGAGACCGAGAGGCAAAATTAGAGCTCTGGACCATTTTGAAAATAAACCTGGTTTGCCACATCATTAGTGTATTGTGTTGGAAAGTAGACCGGTCTTAGAGTAGAATTTCTCTTTATTTAATTTTGTTGTTGCTTTTGAATGAGTCTTCATAGTGGGCCAAGTCTTGTATTGGGTCAATTATTTAGTCATGGGTTTGTAGTTAGTAGGTCAGTAATTATTTGAAGTCAGTTTTAGTTGGCTTGTCACCATGTTGTACGTGGGTTGTTATTTCCGGTATTTCCCTGATGTATTTAACTTTCAATTGATGAATGAAATGAACATGAATTGAGGTATTTCAGTAAAGAAATGACTCAGGAGACCTTGGCTCCTCGAATAGCCAATATAAAATTTTACAAATTTCCTTTATCAATTCCTGCAACCATAACAGTGGTATCCAAAACCAGTTTCCTGCGACATGGCGGAAGGCACTCGACAGGCTCAAGTAGAAACAGTGGCATCTTTGAAGGGAGAAAGTGTGCACCTGCGAGAAGAGCAAGCAAAACAAAAGAATACATTAGAGGCAGTATTACAACAGATTAAAACTTGGCAGTAAGTTATGAGCAACTAGCGGTGCTGGTAACAAACCGGAATTCTGGAGAGGGGTCATCAAACCAGGATACTAAGGTGAGTAAAAATCCATTATTTGAAGGGAATGGGGGCATACAGGCTAGGTCACTTAGGCTAAATTTTCCTAAGTTTTATGGGGTGAACCTATGGAATGGGTACTTAAAGCACAACACTTGTTTGCTTACTATCATACACCAGATGACTAAAGGCTACAGATAATCTTTTTTCACATGGAGGGCAAGGCTCTCTCATGGTATTGCTGGCTAATGGATTTTAGTCCAGTGCATTCTTGGGATGAGTTTGTCACTGCCTTAAAAGTAAGGCTTGGATCTTCAGCCTATGAAGATCCAGTAAGGGAATTTACAAAACTTAGGCAAATGGGAATTGTAGACGAATACCAAACTCAGTTTAAGGCCCTATCTAATAAAATAAGTGGCATAACTGAAGATTTTAGAATCAATACCTTTTTGAGTGGGTTGCGGGATGATTTAAGAATTATGGACAATGTTTAAACCCTTTACTTTATCAGCAGCTTTCGGGTTAGCTAGATTGCAAGAAGAAGTGGTGAGATGTACCCCAGGGCACTCAAATAGATACCAAACTTACCATAATCCCACTTCAAACACCCAACTCAAATTGCTTGCACCAGCCCCCATACTTAGACTTCCTCCACCTCCTAACCAACCAAACTCGAGACATCCACTACCCAACTTTTCTAGAAAATCCAATTTCTCCATAAAAAGAATTACCCCCACACAAATGTAAGAGAGAAGAGAGAAAAAAACTATACTATTACTGTGATGAAAAATATCATCCAGGGCATAGGTGTAGTACGCCTAGGATATTCCTTCTTGAGGGTATGAGAGTTAAGGAGAAGAGAACGAGGAAGTGAAAAAAGAAGAAGGTGCATTGGATGTGATCCAATCTGAGGAATTCAAGGAGGAAAAAGTGGGAGAATTATTAGGAATATATTTACATGTTATAGCAGGATCTTTAGCACCTAATAATATGAGGCTGTTAAAGGGAGATTAACCATAAAAAAGTCTTGATTTTGATTGATACATGGAGTATTCATAGTTTTATATATCCATATGTAGCAAGAAAGGCTAAACTGTCAAGGGAGGATAGCCATTTAATAGTCTAGTCCAAGTAGCCAATGGGGCCACTCTTCCTTGCCTTGATCACTGTAAGGCAGCCTCCATTTTGTTATATGAGTATATATTTATGGCCAATTTGTATGAATTAACTCTTGGAGGATGTGATGTAGTGCTTGGTGTTGATTGGTTAAGAGGCTTGGGCGTTTTATGGAATTTTTCTGATCTAACTATGAGATTTTACTGGAAAAATCAAGTTGTGAAGTTGCATGGTATCCAAAGACCTATCAATAATATTGCAAAGGTGGATGATATTAAAGAGCTAAAAAAGGACACGACAAATGGGATATGGTTGCAAATTATGGATGGCAATGGAGAAGATTTCAAGCTCGAAATAACCCTAGAAATACAGCAAGTTATGGATAGTTTCAATGGAGTATTTGCTGAACCTAAAGGACTGCCTCCTCCCAGGAATTTTGATCATAAAATATAGTTGCAGGATGGGTCTAAACCGACATGTGTTAGGCCTTATAGGTATCCATATTATCAAAAAGAGGAGATAGAGAAGCTAGTGGCTGAGCTGTTAAGGAGTGGAAGTATAAGAAGTAGTCAAAGTCCCTACTCCTCACCTGTGTTACTGGTACGAAAGGAAGATAGGAGTTGGAGGATGTGTGTGGACTACCGTCGACTCAATAAAGATATAGTTAAAGATAAGTATCACATTCTCAATATTGATGAATTGCTTGATGAGGTGGGGTTGCAATATTCTCTAAATTGGATTTAAGGTCGGGATATCATCATATTAGAATGACTCCTAATGACATTCCTAAGATTGCCTTTAAGACTCGTGAGGGTCATTATGAATTCTTGGTAATGCTTTTTGGGCTTACTAATGTATCATCAACATTTCAAGGGGTAATGAATGAAGTATTTAGGCCATATCTAAGGAAGTTTGTGTTGGTATTCTTTGATGATATTTTAATATACAACAAGTCCATGCAAGAGCATGTACAACCTCTCACAAGGGTACTGAAAGTGTTACAGGCAGAACTGTTTTTTGTAAAAAGGTCCCACTGTGTTTTTGGCAGCAGAGAGGTGGAGTACTTGGGGCATCTCATTTCAAAATAAGGAGTAAGGGCAGATCCACAAAAATTAATTTCTATGCAAAACTTCCCAACTCCTAAAAACCTGAAGGCATTGAGGGGTTTTTTAGGATTCACAGGTTACTACAGAAAGTTTGTACAAAGTTATGGAGCAATAGCAGCCCCTCACATCTCTTCTAAAGAAGAATTATTTCTTTGGAATGAAAAAGCACAATAGGCATTCGATAGACTCAAAGAATCTATGGTAAGTCCCCCTATTCTAAGGTTACCTAACTTTGCTAAAACATTTGTTGTGGATTGTGATGTTATAGGGGAGGTTTTGGGAGCAGTACTAATGCAAGAAGCGCAACCTCTAGTTTATTTTAGTCAGGCTTTAAAAGGGAGAAATCTGAGTCTCTCTACTTATGAAAAGGAGTTATTGGCTTTGGTAATGACAATAAGGAAATAGAGGTACTACCTATTAGGACAGTCCTTCAAAATATGCATTGATCAGCAAGCACTTAAAAACATGTTGAAGCAAAGGTTGGGGACACCATCACAACATAAGTGGGTTTCTAAGTTATTGGGATATGATTTCACAGTAGAATATAGAAGCGGAAAGGCAATGCTGTGGTTGATGCTCTCTCAAGGGTCCAGTACCAAGATACCCAAACACAGATATCCAAGACCCATCCACCATCCAACCAACACCCATAAACCTAACCATCATAAGCCCATCCTCCAAAATACAAACCACAAACACAACCACCAGAAATCATTCCATACAAATCCAAGCAATCAGTATAGTGCAGGCATAGTGGGTAGAAGAGTTGAAGAAAGGTTACTAACAAGACCCCATATTGCACAAGCTTATGAGCCATTACCATCATGGAGCACTGGACCAATCTCTTTACCAAGTCCGAAATGATCTCTTTTTTTACAAAGGAAGGATACATCTCGGATCTTTGGTGGCTTTCCAGTAGCAGATCCTGCAACAATATCACAACAGTCCATTAGAGGGCCACCCTGGAGTACATAAGACATAAGCCAGAATAAAAAGGAGTTTTACTGGCCTAGCTTAAGAAGTGATGTGAGAGCATTTATCAAGGAGTGTGACGTGTGCCAGAGGAGTAAGGTTGAAACCCTCCACCCAGTGGGGTTGCTCCAACCATTGCCCGTAATTGCCAAGAACTGGGAAGATATCAGTATGGATTTCATTGAAGGATTGCCTCATTCAGGAGGAAAAATTTTAATTCTAATAGTGGTGGACAGATTGAGTAAGTATGCACATTTCATGCCCCTTACTCATCCATATACAGCACTAACAGTGACTAGGGTTTTCATGGAAAACATTTTTCAATTGCATGGTATGCCACAAACTATTGTAATTGATCGAGACTCAGTATTTACAAGTAATTGCTGGAATGAGCTATTCAGGATTTGTGGAACTGAACTCTTACTGAGTACAGCGTACCACCCACAAACAGATGGCCAAATAGAGGCCATGAACAAGATACTCAAATGTTATCTCAGATGTTTCTCCAGTGATAGACCAAAAGACTGGGTAAAGTGGTTACCTTTGGCTGAGTTTTCATATAATACCTAAGTGCACTCATTGACGAAGGTGACACCCTATCAAGCCGTGTATGGCCAACCTCCTCCTCGGATGTTGCCATATGAGCACGGATCTACGGAGGTGCAAGCTGTAGAGGAAGAGTTAAGAACCCGTGAGTTCATTGCAGCCCTAATCAAAGAAAATCTGCAGGAAGCCTAGCATAAAATGAAATATTATGCAGATTTAAAGAGAAGAGACAGGGAGTTTAAGGAAGGGGATTATGTTTACCTGATATTATGCCCTATAGGCAGATGATGGTGGCTATGCGGCAAAACCTCAAAATAGCACCGAGGTATTACGGGCCGTTTAGGGTAGTGTGTAGAGTTGGGAAGGTGGCATATGAGTTAGATCTTCCTCGAGAGGCATGGATTTATCCCATATTTCACATCTCTTGCCTTAAGAAAAAGTTGGGAGAAGGGGTTTAGCTATGTACATCTTTGCCGATTGTAACTTCAGAAGGTGCTCTTTCGCCTGAACCAAAAAGAATCATGCAAAGGAAGCTTAAAAGAAGAGGAAATACAGCAAGAGTGGAGGTTATGGTGTAGTGGACTGGCATGGAGGAAGATTATGCTACATGGGAAGACCTAGCATCTCTAAGAAGGCAATACCCTAACCTTGAGGGCAAGGTTTTCTAAGGAAGGGGATATCTTAGGTACTTAGGGTTTTAACCCTTGGAATGTGAAGTAGTGTTGGAAGGGAATAAAAACATAGACATTTTATTTAATTCTATTCTTGCTTTTGAATAAGTCTCCGTAGTGGGCCAAGTCGTGTATTGGGTCAGTTATTTAGTCATGGGTTTGTAGTTAGTGGGTCAGTAATTATTTGAAGTCAGCTTCAGTGGGCTTGTCACCACATTGTACATGGGTTGTTATTTCCAGTATTTCCCTGATGTATTTAACTTTTAGTTGATGAATGAAATGGACATGAATTGAGGTATTTCAGTGAAGAAAGGACTCAGGAGGCCTTGGCTCCTTGTATAGCCAATAAAAAATTTTACAAATTTCTTTTATCAATTCTTGCAACCATAACATACACAGGGAAAACCTAAATCATTTGTGAAAAAAAAAAAAAAAGACTTCATCAGAAAACAAAAAAGCCAAAACTTTCTTCTAGTTCGTAGCCCAAAAGTCGTACCTGAACACAAGAATACATAAAAGGAATGAGAATGATGGTACTAGTTGCACAGAAGGAAGGGATGGGGTAGAATTGGGAGAAAAGCACTGAATGAGAGTTGAAAGTGTCCATAGAGCTTACAAAAAGTGTCCGTTTCAATCTTCTCTCTCTAAATTTACTGCATTTTTTCTCTCTTCTCTCTCTTCAAGTTAGTCATTTTCACTTTCTTTCTCCAGGGAAGAGGTAATGGGAAGACGTAAAAAGTAAATTTTACTAGTTCAGTTTGGGTCTATATTAAGAATATTAGAAATGTTCTGTGTTACCCTCTAATTAGAGGGTGTAAAACTGAACTTTCCACCCCATCCTATAAAAGCTTCAAATCGGATGAGGTATACATGTAAGATTTACCCCCTTTGTAACACCCCGTACTTGAAAGAGTCGGAGAATTACTGCTTGTCACTTACAAACCTGTCTTCCATAGTATCTAAAATCTCCCAAGATTTCATAAATAGCACACAGTCTCATATTTTCCAAATAAACATAATATAAACTCCATGCATCATCATTACAAAATAACATAAACCAAGGGGTCCACAATCTCCCAATAATCTCAATACAATAAAATAATACATCCTTAAGTCTCAAAAGATCCAAATAACATAAAGAACTTCAAATACTCAAGATAAACCCTTCTACTAACAATGGTACCCTTAGGTACTCGACCTTTTATCCATATCTAGTCATACTCCAATTTCTATTCCTGATCCCCAGCTGGGTCATCAATATCATCTGAAAAATATTGTAAAGATAAGAGGTGAGTTATCAACGACTTAGTAAGCAGAAAACATATACTAGTATGTAAACATGAGCCTTTTAGATAGTTCGGTATGCAGAATCTAAACATTTCATTTTCGTATGCACATCTCAAAACATATTTCCAGAAAATTAGAGCGACTTTTCAATCTTTTCATATAAGTCATTTTCACATTCAAAAACACTTTGGCATAACATAACTGAACATCTTCATCTTATCATATCATATCATATCGTATCATGTCATATACCATGTTTAACCCCCGTGGTAGGGTTGTGCTATCCCCGGTGGCCAAACCAGGCAGTATCATTTTGTGAAACTTTCCCTTTTTCAATCTCGGAGCCCCGAGTGTGCACATAGGAAAGAACACATAAAAGACCACTTTGTTTCCAAAGTGGGTGCACTCATATCATATCATATCATGTTGGTACCAACCATATCACGTGACCCAGTATCATCATATCAGAACCATATTCAGAATCAGAATCAAAACAGATAAGTATGCCAAAGGTTTTTCATATCCATACCATATCAAATCACATGTTGAAAATATTCATATCATTTCCAGTTGATCAAAAACAGATCCAAATCATTTTCATATCACATGCACAAAAAAATTTCACGGACATCATATTCGCTCTTTTGCACATTTCAGAATAATGTCAAATATTGCTCATGTCTACACTATTCATGTCAAAATAATTTCTTTTCTTTTTTATACATATCTCATGAGTGAATGCAAAACATATATTGAGGTTGTTTTTCTCATTTTCTTTTTAAATCAACATGCATATTTTTACAAACCAACCTCAGTTCATTTCTTTTTATGCAAATCTAGTATAGGAACCCCGCTTACCTGACTCATGCAGCGTATTATCTATGCCTTGAAATCGACCTCTATCAGTCTCGTTACCTAATCATAAAAATAAAATATATATGCTAAGTATTAAAGACCAACAACACAATTTCGATCTAAGAATTAAGACCCAAATTCTAAACCATATTTCAGCAATTTTAACTCAACTCAACAGCCATATAGTCATCTGGACAGCCCACAATTCAACCCAAAAATAACGTATAACAATATCAATATTGACCTATACACCCACCAAACCAACGTGAAACTCAACTAATTAATAAATCAATAAATCAACCCCATTTCACCAGCCCATAACTCCAAGCAACCACTAGCAACTCAACCAAAATAGCAGTACACATTAAACTTTCTCTCCATTCACAACTCCACAAAGAAAATCCAACACTTCTAAATATTAATCGACACCAAACAAGACTGACTACTATTTATTTATTTCCAAAACAACTACCAGCAAACCACATTTCATTCATCTTACACGCATAACAGGTGACTAATAAAGTTAAAGACAAGATCTTACACCTAACGTCGTGTGGTGATCGGTGGAAAAAGGGAGCGAAGCTATGCTGTCCAGAAATGAAAAAAAATTCCCTTGGAGATGAAAACAACTACAATGGACATAAATGTTTGAGGGAAAAGCAAAAGAAAATTTCGAAATACAAATAAAAAAAATGTGAAGATTTGATATTCAAAGAGAGACTGACCCGAGAGTAAATATTAAAATGTGAGGTCTCTTGAAGATGAAAATGCACTGCGTAGTAATGGGCTGTTGAGTGCGAGAGAGAAAATGTATGAGGATGAGATACATTGGATCCAACAAAGAACCCAAACTGTGAAAAGGGTTTACCTGAATGAATGGGTGATGAACAATGGCTAGGAGCAAACCACCAAAATCGCAATACTAAAGCAACGCAAAAAGAAATCTGCAATGGAGAAAAAGAGAGAGTGTCAACTGTGAGGGTTGTAGTTCAGATTCTAAGTGTAGAATGAAAGAGAGGGAGAGAGAGAGAAAAAAAAAGTATATACCTGTAGACAAGAGAATACCATGCGAGAGAGAGGAAGAGGAGAATAACTAACCACAAGGGAAGAAAAAAAAAACCTGCGGATGTAGAGAAAATAGGATTAGAGGAGCAGTTTTCGGTAAAAGCAGAGGAAAAGAAATGGGGGAAAACCGTCTGGGGGTGGGGGAAGGAAATACCTGCCCATACGATGTCGTTCAAGGGCTAAGGGCAGAGAAAAAAAAAAAAACAAGTGGTCTGGGCCACGTCACTGGGTCTCACACCCTTAAATCAGAGATAGACGCATAAGAGCATTGGCAATGGTTTAGAATTTAGCTAAAATTTCAAGTTTTGGCTATAGAGTTAAACTTTGGCTAGGTGAATACACATTGGACTAGCCATATTAAAGCCAAAATAGTAATATAATATTATATATTTTAATAATATTTTACAATTTTTTTTTATATTTTACAAATACACTCCTTATATTAATTAATAAATATAATACATATGAATCAAAACGAAAAGGAAAAAAAAACGTATAATAATTATCTCCTTAAAATTAAACAAAAAGAAATTTTAATAAAATATGAGAGAAAAAGAGAGGAAAGAGGGAGGAATAATAAAATATTCATTTGATCCTTGAATAGTATATCTCTAAACATGGCTAGGAGGAGAAATTTACTGTAACTCAAAGTTAAGAAATATGGCTTTGGCTAGTTCAATGTAGGAATTTTAATTCAGCAAAAGGCAAAATTTGGACTTGAATTTGGCAATGGCTAATGCTCTAAGTGATTTGATAAATTTACCCTACAACTGGACAGATACTAAATTTTGTTTTCTGTCACTTTCTCCCTCTGCTGCTCTCAACAAACTCTTTCTCCTCACTAGGCAAGTTCTCTATCTCTCCTTGCAAGGCTGCAAGCTCTCTCTCTCCTTGGAAAACTCCCTCTCTCTCAAGCTCTCTTTCTCCTCACTCTAAGCAATCCTCTCTCTCTCTCTCTCTCCAACCTCAATTTTCTGTCGGTCTCTCTCTCCTCAACAAAGTCTCTCTCTCTCTTCTCGCTTTGTGATTACTGGGGCTTTATTATTGGGTGGGTGGGTATTTGTGTTTTGGTTTGTGAAGAGAGTGAATGGGTGGTATTATATGGGTAGAATGGGAGAAATGGCATCCCTTCTCCTCTTGGTCATTTTGTTTTCTTCAACTGTCCAGGTGATTTGGGTTTGTCTTAATAAATTTGCAGTGCCATTGTAAGGCCGACAAGCTTGAGGAGAGCGAGAGAGCTTGAGAGAAATCTCCATGGTGGAGACAGGCTTTAGTTGTGTGAGTCGTGACTACGTTGCTCTGCATTTCGTTTTATCCACTGCAGTTGTGTCTATGGTAATAAGAAGGAACAAGGCTGTGTCTCATTGAAGGGTGTAAATTCCACTTAAACACATGTTCAGCCCGAAGTCCCTCTCTTTTCTCTCTTAGCATATTTATAATTACTTTAGTCTATTTTTAAAAAAATATTAAATATTAAATTTTTTTTTTTTTTTTAAAATTCGAGATTTAATAGAAACCTTAATTAGAAGATTTGAATCCAGGTCTCTCCCCATCCTACGATATTACTTGTATAAATATGTTAGTTATGACTAGGGCTACAAATGAATAGAGCGAATCGTGACAGCTCTAGTTTAATTTGTGTATACTCGGTTCTCTACATCCTACAACTCGAAATTTTGATCTATTATATTATCTATATATATATATATTAAATAGTTTAGTTTATTACATTTATCTTAGGTATTATTTTTTAAATTTATAACTACAAGTTAATTTATTTCAGAAAATATTATACTACAAGAATTTTTGATCAAAACTATTTGGTTGAATAGTTAACTGGTTACATTTGTTTTTATAAAATTAAAAAGCTTTTAATTAATCAAAATATAAGATTCAAAATTTCAAAAAAATAAAGTTCGAGTCGTTTGTTTATTTTTAGTCAAGCTCAAGCCGAATTCAAGCAACATTAATGGATCTAAATACTTATTTGATTGACAACATAATTTTGTCAAGAATCTTTTAAATACTTAAAAAGTATTCTCATTCTAAAGGTTTATTTTTTACTTCGACAACAGTCTGAGTTATATAAGTTTGTTCAAGTACATATGAGTCCAAAATTGAGTCTTATGAAAATTACATCATTTAATATTAGATTATAATTTTATATTCACCACAAACTCATTTAATAAAACTAACCGAGCTACTATCCTCTCCATTGTCTCACTAAGAGAAGGAAGAGGTGGAGCCTTTAGTCACTCACATCTTACTGTTGCAGTGAGAGTGGAAGACCCCCTTGGTCAATCTTTTGATATGAGGAGAAGAATGATTGAGGATTTAGGAGATATATGGGATCAACTAAGGCTAATAGATGAGGAGACATCATCGATTGACCTTGATCCGGGGAACTTAGAGGAGGTGACTAGAAAGGGAGATCATTGTCTAGTGGGAAAACATTGCTTAGAACGTCCCATTGGAAAGGAGATAGTCTGCTCAACTATGGAGAAAATTTAGAAAGTGGGGAAACCTTTCTTATTCTAGGAAATCTGCCCAAACATGTTAGTCATAACGTTTGCAAGCCAACCAGATAAGCAAAGAGTGTGGAAGGGAAGCATGGTTGTTCGACAATAATTTGTTCATCCAACAACCATTTGATGGGTTTACTCAACCACATCCGATTAGCTTCGATTTTGACTTTTTGGATTCAATTGCGTCATCTTATGCTAGCTTGCATGATCATAGAAGCTGGAAAACAAATTGGGGAGATAATTGGTTTAGTAAAAGAAGTGGATGTCCAGGAGGATGGGGTTAGATGGGGTAGTTACTTACATGTTAAGATTGAGATTGATTTGAGGAAAACGATCATGCGAGGTAGAACTGTTAAACTTGCACGGACAAAGGATTTGGATGCCTTTGAAATATGAAAAACTATCAAGGTTGTCCTTCAAGTCTGGCCGACAGCCCATGGGAGGTGGGGTTGTAGCAGTATTCAGAATCAACGGAAGTAGAATAGCGTGACTAAAAGCCAATTTGGTTCGTGGCTCTGAGTAGACCTCAATTCACACATGAGGAACTCAGAATGACAAAGGGATTTTGAGCAAGAATCATCAGAGGAAATGAGTATAATTATCAACAGAGAGGCATGAAAATGTTTTTTCTTCAAAAGATAGTTGTTTCACCGGCAGCCGACAAGGCAAAGAGTAAAACGACTTTTAGGAAAGAGCGCAAGAGTGGGTGAGAATCATGGCGATTCCAAGGTTGAGAAGGAAGAAACGCATGTAGAGGCACAATTTGTGGTAACTGGTGATATCGGAATTGCAGAAGTTACTCCCAATGGAATAATGGAGAAGATGTCGGCGGCTGAGATGAGAGCATAATCAATGTTTTGAATACCGTACCAGTAACCGTTTCGGTCGAGGCATTGAAACGAGATATTTCGGTACTGGTACAGGTTTGGATACCATTTCGGAATAGTCTATATATGAATAAATTATATATATAAATTATATATATAAATTATATTCCAAAATAATAGTCTATGTATGAATAAATTATAAATACTCTTGTCTGAATTGGGGGGGTCAAAAAATAAACTTGCATTTAAAGAAATGAAAAAAAAAAAAAAGTAAAGGCCGAAATATTGGCCGGTACGGGCCGAAACGGCCGAAATTTTGACCGGTATGAAACTATATCCTTCTTTGTACCGGCTACGCTACAGAAATGGTATATTTCAGCCGTACTGGCCCGTACAGTATGAAATTCAAAACTTTGAGCTGAATCTGAAATAAATGAAAGAGAATATATAATGTTACTAAGTGGAGAAGGGCAACAAACACAATATATTAGTAAAGTGATTGGCCAAGATAGTGGGGGTGATAAAGATGGATCTGGGCCCATTGACCAAATTACTAAAAGGCTCTATTCTTTGTGTGATCTGAGTAAGGCAGAAATATAGAGATCATGGTAGTCATGGGAAAGCAGGTAACAACAATGGAAGAAAGATATCGGCAAAAGGAAGCTGGGAAAGAAGAGATAGAGAATAGGGTAGTGATGATGTTCAACTGCTTAGTCTTGTTTAAAAAAAACATAACTTGATTTATAGTGAATATGAGTGCTCTCTGTAGAGGTTTTTGAAAAAGGGAAGAACTGATTAGGGATTAGCAGACCTTTGCCTTCTGGTGAGAGATAAGCAACCCAAGTTAGTTTTTCTCATTGAGACAAAACTAAAGTCAAATAAGTTTGAAAGTTTTAGGAAAAGATTGGGTTTTGCAGGTTGTTTCATGATAAACCCGATGAGTAGAAGAGGGGGATTGACAATGTTATAAAGATTGGAAGTTGAAGTTAAAATAATCAATTTCTCTCATAGACACATCAATGCTCTTAGGGGTGAAAAAAAAAACCGGTGAACCGGTAAACTTGACCCAACCGAACCGGTGGGTTTGGTTTGGTACCGGTTCCATTTTTCTCAAAACCGGTTGAAGTTGGTCCAGTTCCAATTTTTATTTTTCTAACACCGAACCGGACCAGTTCATATATGTATTCATTTTTTATATGATATATTATTTTTATATATAATATATAATTATATATAAAATAATTTTGTATTATATTATAAATTACTAATTAACTATATATTATCACTATAGTCTATAATATACTACAATCTATTATCATTGTATTATTATATATTATAATATATATACTATATTATATAGTATTATACTATATAATATACCTAAAACATTGGACCGCATCGGTAAACCTGAAAGTAATAGTTTAGGGGTGTAAACGGTGCGGTATTGATTCTTCAAATCTCAAAACCGGTATATATCGGTTTGGTTCTAAAATATGTCCAAAACTGTACCAAACCAAACCAGTTATACTGCTAAATGCTCTAATAATTGATGATGAAAATAATACTAAGTGGACTCTCATAGGTATGTATGGACATCCTGAAACCAGTAAGAGAAAAGAGAGGCGGCATTGTTGTCTTTCTCTAAACCTTGGTGTGTAATAGGGGTTTACAATGAGGTTTTGTCAGAAGCTGAGGAGAGTGGGGGTAGACAAAGGGCATAAAGACAAATGGAAGATTTTAGGAAGGCTTTGGAAATTAACAACCTATTTGACTTGGGGTGGAGGGGTGACAAATTTACGTTGAGCAATAAGCATGAAGATGACTATTTCACAAAAGAAAGACTAGTAAGGGTAGTTGTAAACCCTTTGTGGTTAGAACTTAATAAAGATGCTAGTGTTGAAATATTGGTTTTAAGAAGTTCAGATCACAATCCTATACTGTTGGCTACTAATGAGAATAAACAAAGGCAAAGACATAGAAAAAAGGTATTTGGATATGAACCTAGTTGGGCAAAAGATGAAGAATGGAAGATGATCCTAAATAGTAGAATGGTTGAAGAATGCAATTAATCCAATACCTTTAAGGAGGGTACAAGAAAATTTAAAGTTCTGTAGGAGCGCTTTTGTTCGATAGAGTTGCCAAAAGTTTTGAGATAGTGAAAAGAATAGAGTGATCAAAACAAAAGGGCTAAAAATATGCAAGAGGAAGAATAAACCACAATGATGTAGCAATCAAAAGTTTGCAAGAAGAGTTGGGTATATTACCAGAACAAGAAGACATCAAATGGACATAGAGAGCTAAAAGAAATTGGTACCAGATTGATGATAAAAATACAAAATATTTTTATGCATGTGAAAACCAGAGAAGAAAAAAGAACTAGATACAACAAATCATTGACTTCCAAGCTAGGAAGTTGAAGGAGCAAACCGAGATTGAAAGGGCCTTCATTAATCATTATAAAGACATTTTTCGGATCCTCTAATTCATCAAAGGAGGCGATAGAAGACTGCTTGACACCAGTTGAGCCTCGTGTGACAAAAGAAACGAATGCAAAACTCCAAGAAGGAATTCACAAGAGCTGACGTAGAGGAGGCTCTTCATCAGATGGGCACCATTAAAGTCCCCAGGCCCAAATGGTTATGAAGTGTGAGGACCATGCCAGTGGAATGGGACAGACCACCAATCGAGTATGAGTGGAAGGAAAAGACAAGAAACGTTTCAATGGTTTAGTGAAAAAGAGCCACAGGTGCTGTAGAGTGCAGCTAATCCAATATATGGGCGAGCAAAATTATGTAGAAAGCCTGGCTGATACATCCCAACGCAAGGTGAAAAAAGACTTTTCACCATATGGTAGGTGAGTTAGAAAAGACACCTAACATGTGAAGGGGAGAATGAGGAGCTAAAGATGTTGGTAGCTCGGGCGAGAAAGAGAGTTAGCTACCCAAGGCGCAAAATGGTCGAGGAAGGATTGGGACAAAGATGGGAGCTTTCCAGAACAACACAGAAGTGCTTAGAAGTTGAAAGTATCGTACACAGAAGCCCACCCTCCACCTGAAAGGTCATGTTTGGAGTAGGTCTATAGGGAAAAGGCTATGATATTGCAGATCAAACTGTTTGGACCTAAAAATATGGTCCAAATCCACGTGGGAGACCTTCACTCTAGGAGAGATGAGTGTGAAGATTGAGACTAAAGGACTCCCATCCAAGTACATCTGAATTGAGAAGAACATTAGAAGGATACTTGATGAACCCATGCTATAAAAGGCTTAAGGTAAAAGCCAAGATCTCACTTTTGAGATTGTAACACCTGAGTTCCTTTAGAGTCGGATTCTTTGAAGGAAGCAAGGGACTTCAAATGAGACAAAGAGAGGAGCTGCACAGCGTCGCCTCTGTATTTCTAAGACAATGACGTAGGTTAGCTTCTAAGACAGGGCTGAGGAATATAGGGAGTGCATATGCATGCTCATACTCTGCAATCTCCTCCATTCTACTCATTAATAAAAAAATGTTTTCACCATTATGTTTATGAGTGTGTTTACTTCATGCTTTCCATGATCTTGAATATGATTGTTTTCGGATTAATTGTGTGATATACGGGTGTGTACAACCTTATCGTATGTCAATCATCATAGACAGGTTCAGAAAGTCCCTGGACCTTTCCTGCGGTGCGTTTCCATGAGCTTCATATGGGTAGAGAGAGTCCTTGTGATGATTAGAATGGAACAGAATCGTGTTAGCCTCACCTAATAGACATGAAGGAGAATACCCTGGGCATATCACTTGTGTTGTCTTCGAGTTGGTTGGCTGGTGCAACATGTATATCTCTGTGTGAATATCAATCTGTCTAGGATAGGCAAGTCGGCTTGCACGTTAGTTAGGTGGGAGTAGGGGTGAATTTGGTCCCGTACGGAGGGTGTTTTTTGGACCGGACCGAATCCCTTCGGTCCAGGGTTTTCCCACCATATCCCGGAGTGAACCCCAAAAGGAACCGGACCGGTCCTATCGGTCTGGTCAGTCCGTTCTTTTCTCTTTTTTGCACATAAATTAATAAAAAAATTATTTAAATTAGTAAAATTAAAAATAAGTAAACTATTTAATGTGGATTATGTAATTAGCTATTTTACTTATTAAAAAATGATTCATTACATTTCAAATGTTAATTGCTAATTTGTTACTAACTTAAAATATGTAAATGTATTATGATTATTAATGCAAAATGGACTGTATTAAACTTTTTACATTTTGTATATTATTAATAAATAATTGTCAATTTTTCATTAAAACTTATCACAGTATTTATGATATATTATTAATTGATAGCATATATTATTTAATATTTTATATGGTCAATAATAATAGATTAGATAAAAATTACATTAAATTATATAATTATTACATAAAAATAATATATTAAATTATTAAAAATATTTTTAAAATATATATAGTTCGATTTGGTTCGGTCCAAAATTTATAAACCCCAAGACCGGACCGAATTTATTCGATCCACAATGATGGGACCGAGACAGATCGTTAGAGGATTCAGTCTGATCCAGTTGATATTTCCAGCCCGGATCGAATTCTGTACGCCCCTAGGTAGGAGTGATTCTCCTATTTCAAATGGTGAAGTCACTTCTCCTATCACCATTTCAGGCGAGGAATGGTGTGACAAACATCTATGTAATGAATGCAATTCTTTTTATGTGCCAGAGAACGTGCCTAAAAATAGGGCGATTCCTCGTCTCAACAACATATACATATATATATGTACTAAGTTTTACACAAAGAGTACTTCCTTAAGGAGTGATTCCTCGCCATTCTTATATATTTGCATTTTACTGAGAGGATGATTCCTTGCCTTTTTTACGAATATATGTATTCTTTCCTGAGAAGATGATTTCTCGCCATGCACTAATATATGTGTTCATTTATTTTGATACATGAAACTGTACATTGCACAAGCATTGTCTCTTATTATCCGTTTTGTCATAGCTATCTAACCTATCTAAGATTTCAACATCGAAACTATAGACTTTGATGCAAAGATAGATCCAAGAGTGATACCCGAAGAGGAAGAGCCAACCTCGCCCGAGGAATAGGCTTGAGAGCCTGCTTCCGTCGTAGAATTTGTTTAGGTTTTCCTTTTGGGAGTTGTACATATCTACCAGTCTGGCAACCATATGTGTTTGGTGTGCCTCATTTTGGGTGTATGAACCTAGTATCTGGACTTGTGTATTTATTTGCAGTAATGTAGTTAACTCATGAATATTAAGGGAAAATTTGAATGGATTAGACTTTTGGTACTACAATGTGCCTATAGATTTAACCTCTATTTATTTTTCATTGTGATTTAATATCTATATCCTTACACGTGCATTTCTATGTAAACATTGCACGCATGACCCGCTTCGAACCTCGTGTGTTGCTGACTAGCTAGCAGCATTGGCACCATGAATCATCGCCAAAGTCTTTTACTGAGGAACGGGGCATCACATGGAGCATGCTTCTTCTAATGCTATTGGAATATAGTAGGAGATGAGGTATGTAATGTGACCCTAAGTTTCTTAAAAGGGGAGACTATGGACCATTCTTTAAATTTCACTTACATTTCCTTAATTTTCAAAGTAAAAAATCCCGATCTTGTAAGTGAATTTAGACCCATTAGCTTGTGTAATGTACTATACAAAATCTTTTTCAAAAAGTTAGCAAACAGGTTAAAGAAAGTGCTCCCAGCCATCATCTCCGGCAACTAGAGTGCTTTTATCCCTAGTAGACTTATCATTAATAATGTTATGGTGGCCTATGAAGTTCTACACTCTATGAAAACCAATCAAAAGGGAAAAACAAAAAGCATGGCTATTTAGCTAGATATGTCAAAAGCTTCTGATAGAATAGAATGGTCTTATTTGAAAGCTGTGATGAAAAATTAGGATTTGGAGACAAATTGGTAGCTCTGATAATGGATTATGTTACCACAGTCTCATATTCTATTCTTGTAAATTAACAACTAGGGAAAAGATACCAACATCAAGAGGCATCAGACAAGGAGATCCTCTATCTCCCTATCTATATACTTACTGTGTGCTGAAGGTTTGAGTTCCCCGTTCGATCTATCTGATAGAAGAGGTGATACAAAGGGGGTGGTAGTAGTAAGAGGAGGTAAAAGGATAAATCATCTACTTTTTACAGATAACTGTGTAATATTATGCATGGCTAACTTGACTTAATAGACAATCCAACAATTATTGGATAAGTATTGGGAAGCTTCTGTTCGATTTTTAAACAAGCAGAAAACATCCATCTTTTTTAGCTCCAAACTGGCTCAACAATCAAGAATCAGATTACTCAAGCTGTTGGTGTCTCACCTAGTGGTAGTTATGAAAAGTATTTGGAATTGACTACAATGGTGGGTAGATCAAAAGACAACACTTTTTGAAGTATAAAAAGAGCATTTGGCAAAAGATCAATTACTAGAAGAATAATTTTATGTCCAAAGCAGGCAAGGAGATACTTTTCAAGGCAGTGATCCAAGCAATTCCAACTTTTCCTACAAGTGTTTTCAAACTACCAAGGAAGCTGTGCAAAGAGTTGTCCTTGATGATGTCTAGATTCCCTTGGGGCCACAAGCAAAATGATAAAAGGATTTAGTGGAAAAATTGGTCAAAGATGGGAGAATAAAAGAAGAGATGCGGGTTAGGTTTTCAAGATATAGAATGTTTCAATAAAGCAATGTTGGCAAAACAGTGTTGGAGGATGTTGAATAACCAATCTTCTATGTTTGTACAGATTATGAAGTATATATATTTCAAACATGACCATTTTTTGGTTGTTAAACTAGGACATGGGCCGTCTTTGATATGGAGAAGTTTATGGTCCTTAATGTATTTTCTTAAAGAAAGACCGATATGAGGGTGGCTAATGGCAAAAAGATTAAGATATGCAGGGACAAGCAGCTACCAATTCCTTCTACATATAGAGTACAGCCTCCTATTAAGATCCTAGATCGAGATTCCAGAGTTGAAGAACTTATTCTTAATGCAATCGGAAGATGGAATGAAATTGTCGTTGAAGAGATTTTAGTAGAGAAGAAGCTAAGGTGATTTGCAGCATACCCATTAGTAGAATGGGAGTGGAAGATAAATTGGTTTGGGGTTATATGAAAATGGGATTTATTCTGTCAAAAGTGCATGCCACTTGGAACATACCAAAAAGAGAATTATGAGATGACAAACTTCAAACCAGGCTGCAATAGAAACAAGTTGGCAATAGATTTGGGGTTTAAATGTCCCGAGTAATGTAAACCATTTTGTTTGCAAAGTAGGTCATGATATATTGCCAACTAGAAAAAACCTTATTAAGAGGAATATAATAGATACTCCCCTTTGTCTAATATGTGAACTAGATGAGGAATCAATTGGCCATTCTCTGTGGAGTTGCCCATTAGCTAATGATGTGCGGACAAATTGAAGTTGTCTTGTACACAAATAGCTGAGATCAGAGGAAGACTTTATAGATGTGACATCCCGATTTTTACGTGCTTTTTATTGAAGGGCCTTTTAATTAAATATTTTATTTTGAACCTTTTAATTTAATTTAACGTGTTTTTGCGAGATTATTTTACGATTTTTAAATCGGGAATTATTTTAATGTGCTTTCATAATTTTAATTAGTGTTCTGCAATTGAATTACTTTTTATTTTAAAGAATGTTATTGTTGGAGTTTAATATTTTACTTTAACTAGTTTTGAATTTCTATTGATTTATTTAATTTACTGTTTTAAAAATAGTTATTGTGAGGATCAGTTGTGATCCAAAAGTTGTGAGGATTGGACCTCATTTCTTTTCCTTCCTTTTTCTTTTTCCCTTTCTTTTCTTTTTCTTCTTTTCTTTCTTCTTTCTTCCATTGCATTCCCTCTCTCCCGCGTGACGTCCCTCTCTCCTCTCCCCCACGCCATTCGGCCCTCACTGCCAGCACCATTCTCTTCCCCTTCGGCTGGCGATCACCCACCATCAATTTCAGGCCGTCTCGTGCCACCGTCAGCCCACTCGCACGGCTTCAAGCCGCTGCCTTTCTCCTCCCTTTTCACCGCCGTCCGGCCACCTTTGGCAGCCATCTTTTCACCACTTCTTCACCGGTCTCTTGCCGTCCTAACCCACCCAACCCCAGCTTCGATCCGTCACCGGTGAAGCCCCATTGTCTACATCTCCGATTTTACCTTTTTTGGCCTTCCACCGCCATTTCGACCACCACCTACGGCCAACTGTCGCTTCCACTAGCTTTACCACCTTCCATAGGCCCTACCTTACTGTTCCCTGGCTTTCGTTTGACCTCGTTTGAATTTGGGTTTTTTTGTGTATTTCGGCTACAGTGTTTTTACACTATTACGTTGCCTTCCAACCGCCTTTTGCACCTCCGTGATCCTCCTAAAATTACTTTATAGCTCTGTAAATATTTCTCCAAAAGATTTTTAAGACTTAAATATATTTTTGCACTAACCTGTTTTATAAACTGTGATTTGGTTATCTAGTTTGACTATGTTTGTTGTTGGTAATTGGTCGATTTCATGGCATTGTGCACGCATGTGTGGGTGTGTGTTTTGGAAACTGTGTTTAATGTGAAAAAGGCTTTTCGGGTGTGTGTGTATCACCCCTAAGCCGAGATGGGGTATTATCTTGGTGGAATTCCTCTGGGCACTCGGGAACGGAATATACTGAGTGTCGTCCCCTGGGGCTGTTGCCCGGGACTTGGACGGGATGGTAGCGCTCTCAATCCGATTCCGTGGCCAGTTGTGCTGGTGGGGGTTAGAGGATGCTTGGCTATGTACGAGGAGGGCGCGGAACTAGGCATCACTCGTTGTGCATTACTCGCACGGTCGTTACCCGTGGGGTGACGAAGGGAGTCCGAGTATGTGGATGGTCCCTAGGGGAGGCCATGGTGCATACGGTTAAAATTGAAATTAATGGATTTATTCCTGGATTTTAGTTTTGTGCCAAATGGTATTTTTTGCATGCGTGGAAAAATTGTGATTTTCAAGAAATGGTATTTTTTCTCGAATTTTGTGCTTTAGTCATCATGTGCATGCATAGCGTTAGTTGTTTTAATATATTTATGTCTTGGAGCATTTTGGATTTTACTTACCTGCGGTACCATTTTTTAGTACCGTAGATTTTGATATTGATGATGCAGATGCTGAGTCTGAGGATTTGGCTCCGCCAAAGGAGTGATCTGGGATCACTCGGGTTTATGTTTATTTTCAACTCTTGTATTATTTTAGGATATTGGTTTTATTTTAAATGCTTGTATTTGGATATTTGTATTAAACTAAAATTCTGGTACTAGTTGACTTATTATATTATCCGCTGCTTATTTTATTGTACACTGTTGCCTTTTTCACACACTTGGCACTTGTCGTTGGAATGTGTGACCCTTGTTGTCACTATCCTAACGTCACGATTCTTTAGAATTTTTTTTTTTATACGCGGGAGTCGGGGTGTCACGATGGAGTTGTGGAAAAAAATGACAGTGAAGCTGCTTCAATACGAGGAGTTAGAGTTGGTGGCGAAAATAATGAGAAGGATGTGGATCCGAACAAATGCTTTTATCTTTGAAAACCAGTTTGAATGTCCAACAAAGTTAATTCAAGATACTAAACGGCTAGAGGAATTCAAACAAGCTCAGATCAACCAAAAGCAACAACAAAACTCATCTGGGAAATCGAGGGAATTGATTAGATTGAAAAAAAAAAAAAAAAAAAGTAAAAAATGAAGTGAAAGCAAATTGTGATGCTTCTATTGATGCTCATTCAAGGAGAGTTGGGCTTGGAGTTATTGTGAGAGATTTGGAAGTAGAGATATTGGCTTCTTAATGCGCAAGTATCAAGTCTATGCTGCAACCCATTATCCTTGAAGCTCTCGCACTGAGAAGAGCTATGGAATTTGGTTTAGAGCTAGGTTTTACAAGGATAGTATTCGAAGGAGATGTTCAAGCTCTTGTAGAAGCAACCAACAGTGGAGAAGAGAGCTGGACTTGGCATGGACAGTTAATTGATGATGACAGAAGATTACTAATTGGAAGACCACAATTGAGAGTCCAATTTACATATAGAGAAGCAAATGAGGTAGTTCATTAGCTAGCAAAACTAGCTCTTTTTTATGATACTGAGCAGATATGGATGAAAGAGGGGCCAATCTTTATCTTTAATTCTGCAATGAATGATAAACTTTGTAACGACTGATTCTAGTTTGGCCAAATCGATTTCGAGCAGTTTATCAATTATTCTTGTTTATTTACAGCCTAATCAAGATTAAAAAAAAATGGTGTGAAGAAGTCCAAACATTTAGCCCCAAACAATCGTTATAACTTATTACAGAATACATAGAAACAAAATTGCAAAAATAGAGCCAACAAACGTATCTTGTGTTCCTTGATCAGACGACCAAGAAACGAATTGTACTGTGGAAGGCTACAAATCTCACTTTGTTGATTAGAGGAGCAACAGCCCAACTGCAATTGTTAATCAAAAGACAGAACCATTCCCACACTTATTGGAAGATAGTCATCCAATGGAGTAGGTAGAGAAGATCTACCCAAAGCTTTATTGTGGTGACATGGGAGGTAAGGGGGGGATCCTAATAGGTAAGCAATCAAAGTAAGACGTGTAGGAGAAAAAGAAAGTGAAAAGAGGAAGAAACAGAAGAGGGAGGAGTTTTCTCCATCAGACAGGAAGCTTGAGCTGGTGGAAGGAAGGGGGTAGGTGGGAAACATGAAAGACAGAAGGGAAAACCCTTCTTTTTATTTATACAATTATTATTATCTTTTTAACTTATTGAGATCTCCAGCTCCTGGCCAGTTCAAACCCATTTTTGAAATATTGGTAGTCTTCAATAGCCCTACTGATTTCAGCTTGTGTGTTCATCACAAAAGGACCGTACTGGGCCACAGGTTCATTAAGCGGCTGCCCTCCAATCAGCACAAACCTCAGTTTCTTTGACGACGTGTTCCACACACTTACACCATCTCCAGGACCCAAAACCAGGAGATTGTGAGCTGCCACAGGTGATGAGTTTGAGGAGCCAAAGACCCCTTCCCCTTCAATTATGTACGCAAAGGAATTCCATGATTCTGGGATTTTCTGATGCACTTGAGCTCCGGGGTTTAATGTAAAATCCAGATACATTGTTGGAGTTCGGGTGTAAACCGAAGATCGGACTCCCATTGATTCTCCTGCTATAACTCGGACCTCGACCCCATCTTCCTCTGCCCTTTTTATCTCCTCGGTTAAAAGTTCTTGATAACTTGGTTCAGTCCTGAAAATTAAGCACTCAAATTTTATCAATTGCAAAACTTGGGTATTTCCAATTTAAGACCCATGAGAAATTTGCAGAATTCATACACTCTCTCACACAGAAATCAGATATCATGGAGTGATTAAAATCCTTTACACATGGGTATAAGTATTTTGAATGACTTTAGAGTACAATTTTATACACACATCTGTGGACAAGATGGCAATTCATGTGGGTAATGAGCGTGCAGAAGATTTATTCATAACTGACTGTTAATGGAAAGAGAGCTCTTACATTTTGTCTTTGGAAGCTAAATTGATCCAAAGCTGGAAGCCCTTTGAAGGTCCTTCTCCTGCAGGCATTTCAGAGTGAATAATTCCTCTACCAGCCGTCATCCACTGCAAACAAAGGCAAGTGTCATAAGATAATTTGTTCTAGTTTTTCGAAAGATAATTGATTGCAAATGATATGCCTTACCTGAACATCGCCGGTTCGAATTGTTCCCTTATTTCCTGCGAAGTCTTGATGAATAAGGCCTCCCTATAATCCCAAAAAACCAAACTTAGTTCTCAACAGTTCAGCCACAATTTTTGTGCAAGTTACTGAACAGCTTTGAGAGAAGTATACCTGCAACATGTATGTGACAGTCTCAAAACCTGCAAAATAGATAGATATGAAAGATGAAAATATACGTATTCATTTGGATGATCAACGATGAGATTCATTGGTTTGAATGCAGAACCTCTGTGTGGATGATCAGGAAATCCAGATGGAGGAGTCACTGCAACATCAAACAGTTATAGTTACCAGCACACAACGTTAAAACCAACTGCATTAATCAAAGACAAGTTTAGAACTGAACAGAATGAGATTGGAATCGTGCGTACGCGAAAAATCAACGAACATCAGAAAAGGGTCCAAAATCTTCAATTCACTTCTGAGAATCAAATGCCCCAACAAAAAGAACGCACAAAGTAATCAATACCAGATGAAAAAAGCTCAGCCAACATTGAATAGTTACTCCAAAGAATTAATGCCCAGAGGAAAAAAACTCCAGGAAAAAGGAAAGAGATGCCAAAAAAATGCAAGAATACCTTCCAATGCATCTCCTAAAAATACCACCAGCACTCTCTTGTTGAGCTCTGGCCAAAACCTTGTTGACCACCAATCTGGGTTTGTCGAAAGAAGGAGCTTGACCTGATTCAGCCATGATATTCCGGAAGTACTCAGCTTTCGGCGTTGACGGCTTTCTATTGAACACAGTGGCAGCTCTTGGACTCAGATGCTGTACACAAACATACAGAAAATAGAGAGGCGCAAACACAAAACAAAACAAGCTTAACAGGTTTTGAAACATAGATGGGTACAACGCGGCGATGGATATGTAGAGGAAAGCACGAAAGCAGCAGCAGACTGGTTTTTGATAGTAGAATGTTAAGAGAGGCCGGGTACCGCTATGGTCCTTCTGGCTTCTACACGTCCCTGTTAAGTAGTAGTGGGGAGTGGTTTAATGTTTTTTAGTTTATTTATTTATTATTTTTATGTAAATCAATATGTTTTTTAAGTCGTTGAAAATTAAATACTGAAGCGAGTTTTACCATATTTATAATTATTTTAATCTTTATCAAAAAAAAAATTATTTTAGTCAGTTTTTAACAAATATTAAATATTATTTTAAATTTTGAGATTTAATAGAAATCTTAGAAGATTTGAATCCTGATTTATCTTTGGACTCGTTTGGGAACATAAATTATCTCAAATCAAAATTTACCAAATTTGATTTCCAAACATCATTCGAAGACAAAAATTTTCAAAATTTTCAATTTATTTTAATCATTAATACTTTGCCAAACTTCTAAGAAAACATAAAAAAAAAAAAAAAAATACGACTTTTTTAAATTTTGAAACAAAAATGATATTAAAAATTTATACTCTAATAATATTTTAATTTTATAATTTTTTTTTTCAATTTTTTTTTTCTCATTTCTAAAAGTCAAATAAAACATATTAACTCAAATAGGCAATAATTTCATTACTATTCTTTCTTTTCTTTTCTTTTTTTTTTTAATTAAAAAGTGGGTAGTCACATATCTAATAGTGACTTCCACCCAAATTTATTTAATAGCCATTGTTTATGGCGAATGAATACCATGGTAAACAACAAGGTACTTGAGATTTACAATAATATGTGAGACTTAAATAACCTCAATATCCCAAGTACCAAATCAAATAATACAAACCTATTGCCATACTTATGGCTAAATAGAACAATGTAAACAAGCCTTTAAAGGATTAAACCAGAAAAACCAGATTTGAAGAAGGTGAAAAGTCCTAATGAAAGCCATGCTCACTTCACCAACACTTCATTAGGTATGCTAGTCCACATGAATCTGTCCTAAGAATCCCTCTTAATAAATAAGGAACCTCCATCGGGCCTGACCACTCTTGAGAAATCCCATTACTACCTAGACGAGCTAAAAAATCTACAACCTTATTTCCTTCCTATATATATGCTTAACAGAAAAATTCATTTCTACCAACATATTCATTATGTCTTCCCAAAAATCCTCTAAGTACCAAAGCCTACAATTTCCTTCCTGAACCCAGTTTACTACCAACGGAGAGTCCATTTCAATCATTATATTATTAAGCCCCAATCTAATGCAATGTTGAAGCCCTCTCCGAAAAGCCATGACTTCTACGAGAGTGTTGCTGCCGTTACCAATAGATTCAGAAAAAGCAAATACCACCTTCCCTAATTTATATCTAACTACTCCTCCAGCACCCATAACTCTAGGGTTATTAATACTACGACCATCCAAATTTAGTTTAAGCCAATTTTCCTTTGGTTTCTCCCATCTTACTGCCATTAATGTCTCTTTTTTTGAATTAATAGGAAGGTTCAAGGACCTCAATATCTGTATATCATCATCAACTAGTCTGGAATCCTTCTGAACCTTAATACCAATCCAATGAATCCAATACTTTATCGATCTCCATAAAACTTGAACCTTCTCTTTTCTTCCTTCCATCCGTGCATAACATCTCCAATTCTATAAATTCCAAGTAATGATTACCACTATAAGATCAATAAGAATACCAAGTTGAGATGACTTCCATGCTCTTCGAAACCAAGCCTCAATAGTTGTTCTCCAAGACCAGAATGGAACAAAAGGAATACCCAAAATATTTGAGCTAAATTTCCATATGATTGAGGCAACATTCCTATTATATAATACATTATTAATATCCTCAAAGGCACCTTCCCGACAGCATTCACATTTCGAGACTAAAGGAATGAATACCAAGTCTCCTTATACGGTCATCCACACTAAGACATGAGTTTAAAGCCTTCCACATAAGGACACAAAA
Organism: Pterocarya stenoptera; assembly: GCA_003123785.1. Lineage (NCBI taxonomy): Eukaryota > Viridiplantae > Streptophyta > Magnoliopsida > Fagales > Juglandaceae > Pterocarya > Pterocarya stenoptera. The sequence goes on along the minus strand of QEOT01124130.1, from coordinate 58,252 downwards.
TTTTCTAGGTAAAGCAGCATTCCAAGTCCAATTTGACCATTGACATTTAGGATTATTAACCCTAATAAAAGGCTAGGCGCTTTTGGTCATGAAAGACCCATCCACTTTTGGTCGTGAAAGACCCATCCGAGTTCCCTAACCAAATGAGCTGATCCATACCTCACCGTCTACACCTAATATCATTGGCTATCTCCTCTATTTTTTTTTGGGCCTATTAACTGCTCAAGCTGCTCCATGTCCCAACTGTTATTTATCATACATTGCTTTACCTTCAAGTTTGGATCTCCTACAAGAGAATATTGCTCCATCAAAGGACCAGAATTAAGCCAACTATCCCTCCAGAAAGACACATTTTCCTCCCTAATTTTACACTTTGAATGCAACAATACCACAGGAATTTCTTTGGACATCGCCTTCCAAAACCGAGTGCCTCTGGATGAATTAATCTCTATCGGATGTTGTCCATGCATGTATTTTTCACAAAAAAATCTAAACATAACAAATTCCAGGCAAATTTAATATGCAATGATCTTTGTAGTTCAACAAAATTCCTTAAACCAACCCCTCCCTCGTCCACCGGTTTGCATAGTTCGTCCCATTTAATCCATTTCCTCTTAGGACTCCCATTAAATGAGCCCCATAAGAAAGTACTAAGAATTTTATTAAACTGATGTACCACCATTTTCGGAACCTACACCACAGATAGCAAGTGAACCGTTATACTTGACAAGACATGCTTTAAATGTATAACTCTTGCCCCAAAAAAAAGAAAATTTAACTTCCAACCTTTAATACCATAGAAAACTAAAAAGGGACAGCAAAACAATCCAATTCCTCTTTGGTAAATTGCACAAAAAACTCACCATCAATGCATTTAGGTTGCCGGAAAGGAATAGACACCTCAGGGAGAGCCTGAGGCACTTGAAACACCAACTCGGCAAAGGTTCTGGGTTTTGCATGTGATGTAGAGGGGTCTTGGTTGCCCCCTGCAACAGCCATGCATGTAAAGACCAAGGCCTTGGTGCACACTCAAGACTCTATCTTGGATCTATCTTGGACCTATCTTTGAGCTATCTTGGACCTCAAAAGGAGAACCAGAAAAATCATATATCTATGCCATTCTTCCTCAATAATTTCATTACTATTCACAAACCATTTCGTTACTATTCTCAAAGTTCTCGTCTCATCTCATTTTAAAGTTCTCATCTCATCTCAAATATCTTGACCATGTTTGGACACTTGGATAAGATGAGAACATCTATTCTCATTCAAAATTTTTTATAATTTCCTTACTAAACATCACTCAAACACAAAATACTTTTCAATTTCAAATTTTCAATCTTTTCATTTAATCATTACCTAATCATCACAATTTTTCTAAACTTCCAAACAAAATACAAAAAATAATATAATTTTTTCAAATTTTAAAACAAAAATAATATTTTAAAAGAGACAACTGAACGATGATATATGAGTATAAATGTATTAGTTCTAACCATTGTTAAGCTCCATTAAAACCTTCTTCTCTGTTAATACTTGTGCAGATCTCATTTTCCATCTATCTAATAGATTCCTCTATATCTTAGATTCAAATTTTCTAAAACTTTTTTATTCGTACACTTTTTTACAATTTTAAAATAAGCACTTTATATATATATATAGTGCCCGGATTACTGGAGTCGAAGTGGACTAGATGACTGGAGTCCAAAAAGACCAAATAACTGGAGTAATATGCAAATAAGTGAATAAAAGTAATGTGCAAATAAGATAAAACAGGGAAACTGGGTCCGGCTTTTCTCTCCCTTCTCTCTTTAGAAAAAAACACTCGCACTTCTCTCTAAACTCTCTCCACAAATCCGGATAGAGGGGGTGGGAGCTTCTACTCCCTTCCCCCTCCCTCCCTCCCTCCCTCTCTCTCTCCCCCTCCCTCCTCCTCTGTGTAGTGGTTCATTTTGTGTTTTTTCAGGCCAAATAAGGGAGAATCGCAGATCTGAAAGCTTCCGGCGATCAAAGACCAGCATGCGCCCTTCCATGGTGTTGCCCAACCACTGATCTTCAAGACCACCGAATACAGCGCCAAATGGAGTGGCGAGAGGCCTGCACGCGCGGGTTGAAGTTCTCAAAGACATTCGGCGCATGGCTCTCACATGCCACCTGGAAGCCCTCTTATGATGCCACTCGCGGCACTTCTGGAGCCTGTGAGTCCGGGACTTCCAAGATCGGCCGTCGGTTTTCCTCCTAGAGTGGCGTGTGTCCTGAACGCGCCACAACAACCTCTTGGTGCACTGTTTTTCCAGTTTTGCTCAGTGTTCCCGATTGGATTTTATTTCGTATCCTATCTTTACTTTTTAGAAAAATAAAAATCTAAAAAAATAGTGTCTTTGGACCTTAGTCCGAATGGAGTGGTCCCCCCCTCCGCTTGGTGGTGCTTATGGTTGGTGCTCCATACTCCGCTTAGTTGGGATATGGGGTTTTGTTATCTCTGTCGTGAATAGAGTTGTGCACGACAGATCTCTTAGACTTAGGTCTTTAAAAATCTGTCGACTGGATTAGACCATGTCAGTCACGAAAGTGTACTAGGATGGTATTGACATTTGTAACTGACTTGTTTTTAAGTCAAATTTGAATGTCCTCTATTATGAATGGAATGTGGTCCATTTTTATCTAAAAATAAGTAAGATAAAATAAAATACTGAAAAAGAATCACAAATTATTAATTGAAATAGTTGTAGTTTCTTCAAATCAAATGAACAATAATACATGGAAAACATTTGAGAATTACAAAGGGAGAACAATAAAGCATGAGAAGAAAAGGGCTCTTAGGTGCTAAAGCTCCTAAGAGTTCTCGTAATAATGTCCTGCCTCTCAACAAAGCCAAGCCCTCTTTATATAGGCAAATAGTGGCTTATTAGTACAATAATTCTTGGGATGAATAGTGATGATGAGTAATTTTGACTTTTTTTACTATTTATTTGACCAAAGAAAAGTTACTGAAAGTAGGAGTAAAGCAGGGGGAATTTTTGACTTTGTAGGAACCAGCACGAGAATCATGGGATCTTAAACAATAATTGTAGTAGTTTTATTGGTTGGTGCTACCTTCAATAATTCCATTATCAAAACAAGAGATCCAAATATATCATCATAAGGATCAGTATTATCAATAGAGGCTATAGAGGATGCCTTCGACTCATTATCAGAATTGTCATCATCTTCTTGGAGGGACTTCTTAATAGAAAAATTAATTTTTTTTTTTTGAGTCCTTAGAGAACAAATTTCTTCTTGGAAGATTTACCCAATTAATCAAATGAAGCAGGTTGTTGTATCACCAAAGCAATAGAATATACAAGCTCTTAAATATGGTTTTAGCAGTAGAGAATTACTCAATACTTTTCAAATTTGGAGAAGCTAGAGGAAATTCTCCAGTAACATTTTCAATAACCTCTTGGGTGTGAGGAAATATGTCCCATCACTTGATGTACCAATTACGAACAAGAATATCATTTTTCTTAGTATAACTCCATTTCATAATTCAGGAAAAATTTTGTATTTCTTACAAAAGTGAATAGAAATAGGGAACTTCTGACTATGTTGGTAAGTTTTGTAGACAATAGCAAAATATTTAATAGAACTATTGAGTTTATCAAGGAAGATTTCCACCATCTTAGAAACCAAAAGGGGAATTGAGAATTGACTTATTATCAAGATTAATGAACCAAGAATGAGACATCTCAGTAGTTTGGAATAACATAAATTTGAACCATACTTCGATGTAATCATAGAAGCTGTAGGTAACATCGGAATTAGGGATCTTCTTGGTAACATAGGGACGGGCTCCTTTTTTTTCTTCAATAACAAATTTAATATATAAAAACTGTGGTAGAATAGCTTGGTTTTATTAGTTTTATTAAAAATGGATTTAATCGTGATGGATTGTGTTTGAGTGAGAATGAAAGAGTAATATTGTAGGTTGTTTTGAATATTTTCAGGAGCCCAATGAAAATCAAGGGAAATAACCAAAAGCAGTTTTGGAGGAATCAGCGTATATTGACCAATTAGGTTCAATATAAGACAGGTTTTGGCAATATTATTTTTTGACATAACCAGTCATTGGAGCAGAATGATCAAAAGGCTAAATATGTTGATGGAATTTAGTGATAGTATTAGCTTAAGGGTCATTGGTTGTTGCTAAAGCATATGAGAAAGTGGGTTTAGCAGTGGCTATACTACCAAGGGTAGAAAACCAGTTAGTAATATCTATGAGGAAACATGTTCATACTTCACGAGTTGCTTGCCAAGGACAGAAACTTGTGTAACATATTTATCTTTACTTGACTTTCTGCTTGTCATTATTCTGCAGAAATTCATGGATAAGAAAATCAAGGATAATTATACAGAATGACATAGATCTTGATTTTTTTAACAAGGGAAGTATGGATTTCTGCCCAACGAGGTGGATTATACCATAACTGCTCAAATAATGGTTCACAATGTTTTCTCAAGTCTTTGGAGAATTTAGCAACATAATTAAGGGAACTAAGAAATCTTTATAACTGGATTTTGTCAGTGATAGCATCAGGAAATTTATCCGCAAACTAAATGGCTCTATTGATAGGATGAATTTTTCCTTCTGAAATATCATAACCAAGGAAATGAACCTTAGTTTGGAATAGTTTAATTTTCTTAGTAGAGATAATAGGACCATTTCTTTTGATGATTTCTAGAAACGAATACAAGTGTTTTTTGTGTTCATCAATGGATTTGGAATAGATAAGAACATCATCAATGTAAATAATGGTAAAGCGATTGAATGAATTGAAAACATTAATCATAATATTTTGAAATTTACTAGGGGTATTCTTAAGACTAAAGGACATTACATTCCACTCGTTATGACCAAAAGGAGTGACGAAAGCAGTTTTATACCTATCAGTTTCACTAACATGGACTTGCCAGAAACTAGACTTCATATCTAACTTGAAAAATACTATGGTGTCACTTAACCTATGGATCAAGTCATTCTGGTTAGGAATGGGGTACATAATCCATTCTAACACTTTGTTCAAGAGTTTGTAATTGATGACTAAGCGAGGCGTTCCTTTCTCAATCTCAGGATTTTTCTGAAAATAGAAAGTAGCACATGACCAAGGTGACTTACTATGCCTTATAATCCTTTTAGCAAGCAGATTATTAATTTCATTTTTGTAAAATTTTAAAGTTTCACTATTCATTTGAATAGGTTTGGCGTTAGTAGTAATATCTTTTTTTTGAGAAATCTTTATCATAAGGTAAATCAACAATGTTTTACTTCCTATGCCAAAAAATATTTGGAAGATCAAAATAGATATTGTTGACAAGTTTCTTTTATTAAAAATATCAATCTTTGACTGTAACATTTTATCAGATAATTGTTCAACAATTGTTTTCTATTTGATTTCCTATTTTAGGAAACGCAGATGCTTAGTCTTAACAAATATGAAAGCACTCAAACAATGATACTTTGAAGGAAATTTGACTTTTAATTTCTGGCCAAAAGAGTTAGTAGTAAAATACCATTATGCTCAATAAGAAACGGATATAAAGCATAAATAAAAGGAATATCAAGAATTACTTTATCAGTCATATTTTTAACTAGAATAGAATGAATTTTAAACAAATATTATCCTGTAAAACATGTGCATTAATCAACTCATATTTGATTCTCATTTGAAAATAATTAGTAGAGAATAGTCTTTCAGGAGGCTTTTCATAGTACTTCTTAGGAATTATACCCTCTTGAATACAATTCATATTAGATCCTGAATCAATCAAAGCAACATCATTAAATTCAAATTTATGACAAACAACAATCTTAACTTTGAAAAACTATTTTGGAGGAATAAAACAATCAATCAAACATAGTTTAAAAGTATCAAAAAGAGTTACTTGATGACTGGAGCTAACACCATCATCTTGCTCATCATTATCAAAATCATTATGTTGATCAAGCTGTTTGTCAATTTTTAAAAGCAATAACTCTTGTTTAAGAGAGTTATTATCAGTTTTGATATTGTTCAATTCACTCTTGAGTTCAACAATTTCTCTTTTAATATAAACAATCTCATTCTGGAGGTCATTAACAGATATTTCTTTGGATTTCTTCTTACTAAATTTTACCAAAGTTTCATCAAAGATAATTTTGAGTTGAACGGTTTTCTCATAGTGCTCTTTCACCATGGTTTTCTTGAGCTTTTGAAGATTTTCTTCATTCAACTCAATATTGGTGATTTGGCCAATCAGGATAATCAAAAGGTTTTCTTATTCTTCACCTTTGGATAAACATTTATTGTTTTACAACAATAATTGTTACAACCAATTTTAATATTCAGAGTATCAGATGGGTCAGTAGCAAAGTGATAATCTGAATCACTCGAATTGAATCAATTGATATCATCAAATGATTTAGAAGATCTTGATTCAAAAATACAAATTGACTCTTTTTTAGCACTGTTATCAATATCTAACTGATTAATCTGTTTTTTCATCCTATTAGATGTTTTACTATAGTCTTTACTAAAATGACCATACTTACCACAAATGAAACATTTTCTTTTTGCAGGGTTTTGAGTAACATGTTTTTTGAAGATAGGTGTGTGTGTGTGTGTGTAAAAATATCACCTTTTTTCGACTAGTGTTTCCTAGATTTATAAAACTTATTAGAATTTTTTTAAATAAGGTTTTTTTCCTAAAAAGGGGCAATAGGAGGTAAGCCAAGTTGTTCACAAAAATTTTCCATTTCATATTTGACTTTTTTAATATTTGTCATTTGTTGACTTAATATTTTTTTATCATTACACATGTTGGTACCCAGTCTTTTAATAGTATTCATAATATCACTATAAGGGAAATTATCATAATTTATCAAACCAATTGTATTAGTAATTTCATCTTTTATCTTATGAGCAAAAAGGCAAGGTAGTCCATCAATGAACTTCTCTTTCCAATAAGGTTTCAAACTATCTTCTTGAAGCATAATTCTGAAAATGAAAATATCTTGATACCATCTATAATCAAACATAGTAAGGCATTTTAAATTATTCAAATAATCACTAATACGAGTAGTAATATTAGAATGAGCACCAATAAAATGTTTAATAATAGATATGAAAGTATTCACACTATCAGAATTCAGGGATACCTAGGCCAAAAGTAGTGTAAAACATAAGTATACCATCATCATCATCATGCTTAACAACATTTTTTTATGGTTTTTCTTGAACCATTAGTAAAATGTTTATCCCACCAATGACGAAGAGTACTAGAAAAACTAGTAGCTAATAGATCAACAATTTCAATATGACTAAGATTATGGTTAGTAATATAAGCACTAGCAACAATAGACATATTATTCGTCTTATTGATCTTGTTCAGATAATCTTTCTTCAAACTGTACATCGGGAGGAGTAGGTTTGGAATACCATTTTTTTGTATAACTCATAGGATTAGGTTTTCGAGAAAACATTTTTGTCTCGTATTTTACTAAATCAATTTTTTCAAACTTTTCTTCAAGCAAAGTATATTTTGATGAATAAAAAAATTAGAAGATTCAATTTCTGAATCTTCATAAGAGATTACCTTCTTACATTTACTAGTGATATTGCAAGAAGTACCACTAATAGTAGTTTTGGCATTCTCAGTTTTTACTTTTTGTAAATCCAAAAGCATTTGGTCAATATTTTCAATAGTTTGGCTTGTATAGTCGTCAGACTTAAACCTTGCCTTGTTTCAGGTAGGTTGACCAAAGGTTTTTCAATCTTAATAGAAGAAAAATGTTTTTCAGTTTTTTCTTCAATATGGTCCAATTGTTGACCAATAACATGTTATGAAACTTGTAATTTTTTTGTAAGAAATTGCTAAGAACATAGATGAAATCTGAAGGAAATTATATTGATAAAAACGGTATTGTTTGAGGCACACCCAACCTCCAAGATGAATCGAAAATGATAGATAACAATCTTCAATACCCCTTTATTCTCACGTTCCACCCTATATACTCTCCAGACAGGTAACAAAGTCTACCAATTAAGTCATTACACATAGAAAGTTGTAATTATATTAAAAAGGGTAAAATAGTAAAAGCACACTAATAAGACTAAAGCTATCTTCTAGAACATGAAATTAAACATTGCATTTCCTCCTTTGATCTTAATGTCCCCTCCGTAAACTACTTCCAAGCCCATCTCCAACACTTCCTTCGTGGCCCAAACTAAGATCCTTTCTTGTTGTGGCCCAATTTACGTGGGCTTCACAATAGATCGGTCCACTTAAAGAACCTTGCCCACAAGGTGAGGGTAAGATTCTTGAAGCTTCTTCAACAGCTCCCACATATTGTCTTCTATAGAAGCTCCAATCTACTCCACGAGCACTTCAGTTTGAGCTCGACCTCCATTGCATCTGAGACGGTGATCTAGCACTACCTCAGGCTCTGGTTGCACCTCATTGAAATCGTTAACTTGAGGCAGAGAAGGAAGAGTCTATACCTGAGTTCCCAACTTCCGCTTGAGACACAACACGTGAAATACAGGGTGAATCCTCGACTCAAGCGGCAGATCCAACTGGTAAGCCACCGTACCAACGCGTTGGACCAAGGGCTCGTAGAACCTGGGAGAAAGCTTCAAATGGCGTCTCACCGCCACTATCTTCTGGTGTTGATCTGTGTAGGTTTTCATTCAATGTTGTGCAAAGTTTAAATTTTCCTTGAGAATTTGCTTGATCTACTCTTGGGTTCTAAGCATCTTATCTGTTGCATCATCAGAGGTTGTCCTAGGGATGTAAGTAATTAATTTAGGTGACTGATAGTCATAAAGTACCTCAAAATGTGACATCTTGGCAGATGTGTGGTATGAGGTGTTATAACACCATTCGGCAAGAGGAAGCCACTAAGCCCTTTGTCGAGGTTTAGTTCCCACGTAGCACCTCAAGTACCCCTCCATTGCTTTGTTCAGTTCCTCAGTTTGACCATTACTCTATGGATGTTATGCTGAGCTATAGTTCAAAGAAGTCCCCTATAACACCCCGCTCCCCAATAACGACATATTCTAAATTTTCGAAGAACCGATGCTAGAACTTAAATTTTTTTTCTTCTTAACGAAGCGTCAGATGCGAAAGATTCCATAAATAAAACAAACTTTAGTATTATTAAAAAAAAATACTAAAGTCTTATGTGCTTATCAAAATAATTTATTTAAATCGTAAATCATAAACTGAACATGACATAAATTATCTAGGCCTCTGCCTCGCCTCCCTGAGTCAAGTCCTGTCCTGCAGTCTCATCCTCATAAATGTCATCACCTGGGATGATTTAAAAATATAAAAACATAAAAAAAATGAGTTGAATACTCAATAAGCAACACATCGTACAATAAACATAATAAACATAAAGTTTCTTGAAAGATATGCATACTCATAAATACATACGTAAATAACATGAACACGAACTTATCTTGCACTTGTCATAGGTCGATACCCACTGTTGACCCTCGTGAGTTAGGATTAATGAATCTAAGTAGATTTCGATTCTGCCTGTGGCCTCGAGTTGTGGAATCCATACATAAGGAAGACATGTTGGGTGCACTACCAACATGTACGACCTGACAATGCAATATGCCCATAACATAGATACCGTCTTATCATAACATTGGTCGTTGCATATCGTATCATTCATATTTCATCATAATCATACTTGCATACTTGCCATATCATAGATTTTAAAAGAAATCACATTCCTTCATAACATGACGTGATACATGACTCCTCACATAAAATCATGACTTTTCATAAATAATTTTATGCATGACTCTCACATAAAATCATGCATGACTTTCCATAACTATTTTAATGCATATATTATCACATAAGATCATGAATTTTCATAAACCTTCACATCAAATCATGCCTTTCATAAATATTTTAATGCATCAATCTTCACATAAAATCATGATTTAGGTATGTAAAAATAGACTTCCAATGAAGGGTATACATGCATAACATTTTTATAAAAGGAAACATGTCGTTTACAGTACAATGTGTAAAGGTATGATCTTGTTGCTTACCTCGTAGTACTAATCCAATATTTTCAAGGAGCGACTGATTACCTATAAAATATACTTCGTAATTAAAATCTAAATTTCTAAATTAACCTATATTTCCATAAATCTTGATCCTTCATAACTCTAAAATCACATTTACTCCATAATATTGACATCAATTCTGTACATCTAGAGTTTATATGTCCCACTTAAATTTCCCGACGTGTGATCAATTTTTCTAATATAGTCTAACCTTTTGTGTGTAACTCTCTTAAACCAATATGCATATATATATATATATATATCCCATTAAGCCCAACACATAAATATGTCCTTCCATTAATAATAAGTCTATATTACCTATATAGTAGTACACTATGTAAGTACTATGTAGTTACTCCAACCTATATATTAAAGCTATGGGACTTAATATGTTGATCATACAAGGGAGAGGGTGTATTACGCTTTATCACAAAGAGAGAGAGAGAGATCACTTACAGAGTAGATCAAAAGCTTGGGCGTCTGTGGCTTATGATGGGCTCTAGGTGGTTTGTCAGTGGCTCAAGACTAAGGGCTTGGCGCTGGTTAGAGGATAGAGAGGGAAACTAAAAACTTGAGAGAGAGTCTAACGTAAGAATGGTGTTTGACAATATGAGGAAGAGAAACTAACAGAGGCAAAGAGATAACATGGAGAGAGAGAGGCTTATAAGGTAGTCTCAGCACGGTGGTGGTTTTCGTTATCTGCGGCAGAGGAAAGAGCCGTGGAGGACCTGTTGGATGTGCTTTGTTTTGTTTTTGGGTGTGAAAACAGGGCTTGCTCTCGTGTTGGTGAGTTACTGCTGGCCTTCGTCTTGGTGGTTCTTGGTGTAGTTGTGTGGCCACGGTTTGGAAAAGGTGGCTAAAATAGAGGCACTCGATGGTGGAGATGTGGGTTCAGGAACATTAGGTTGGGTGCGTGGATCTGGTTTCTGTGGTGTTCATGATAGCAGGAGGAATGACTTGGAAGTTTATTTGTTTGAAGGGGGAGTGGCAGCAGTTGAGTGGGGGCTGTGAGCTATGAGGGAGGAAGGGATGGTGGGTGGTCTGCTGAATAGGCTGAGGGGAGGTGGTTTGTGAAACACTAGAAGCAAATGGTGCTATGTCGTGCGACAGTGGTTTGATGCTTGAATGAAAGACTCATGGTGGAGGACTTGGGTGCCTTGGCATGCTGCGTGACGTGTTTGCTAGTTCCAGTTTCATAGTGAGTAGAAGGGGGAATATTTATACTGTTAGGTTTAAGGCTCTTAACCTAGGATGAGTGTGGAGTTGTAGTCCTATTAGGAGAGCCCTCTTGGGTGAATTTTAGTGGGAGTTTGAGACGTGCATGGTTGTAGTTTATTGAGGAAATCAGTTAGGGGTTTTATTATGAAGAGGAATCTAGAATGCTAATAGCGTTTGGAGTCTAACACTTATGGGCTTGGAGTTTTAAAAAAATAAAATAATAGAGCGTTAACTCTAGGTTCAAATAAATATAACTTACTCGATAAACTCTTTTATGGGCTTTAACTCATTTATTGGGCCTAATAAATTATCTATAATTTATCCCGAAAAATATAGGATCGGGTCTTTACATCTCTTGTAGCCAAAAAAGTGTCTTCCAGAAGGAACTAAGGAAGGTAGGATCTCTATCAGAGATGATGGCCTTAGGGAACCTGTGTAGCTTAAATGCCTCCTTTAAAAAAACCTATGCGATCCCCGTAGCCGTGTATGGATGTGATAAGGTCATGAAATGACCATATTTAATCAACCTGTCAATCACTACTAAATTGACATTAGCTCCTTGAGATGAGGGAAGGCCTTCAACAAAATCCATGGAAATCTCTTCCCAAGCCTGGTCTGGAATGGGAAGGGGATATAAAAGGCCTGTTGGGTAGAGATTCTCATGCTTGTTAACTTGGCATACTTCACAGTTTCTAACCATTTCTTTAATATCCCCTTTCATTCCATGCAAAAAAAAAAAATCCTTTTTAACCCTTTGATAGGTCTTTAAAAAACTTGAGTGGCCTGCCTATGGGTTGCTATGTATAAACTGCAGCACCTTTTCCTTGAAAAGAGAGCTAGGATTAATAACAAGCCTTCCCTTCTTTAAGATTAGCCCCTGCTATAGTGTATAGTCTTTAGGTACCTCTTTCTTAGCCTGGAACTTAGTGAGTAATTCCAGCAGCTCAGGAAAGGAAGAGTAGCTTAGTTTAAGCTCCTCAATCCAATCTGGTGCTGGAAATGAAATAATGGCTAACACCCCTTCTTCCATTTCTCCCCTCTCATACTTTCTAGAAAGGGCATTCGCCACCTTATTTTTCCTTCCCTTCTTAAACTTAATCTTGAAGTCAAACCCCATGGGCTTAGTCACCCACTTTTACTGTGTAGTAATCCCCACTTTTTGTTCTAACAAGAACTTTAAGGACTATTGGTTTGTTTTTACAATAAAATATTCGCCCAATAAGTAAGGCCACCACCTTTGCACAACTGTCACTAGTGCTAAAAGCTCTCTTTCGTAGGCAGATAAGGCCAAGCCTTTCCTTTTAAGGCCTTGTTGAAATATGAAATGGGCTGCCCAACTTGCATAAGGACTGCCCCTATACCACACCCACTAGAATCACACTATATCGTGAAAATCTGTTTGAAATTAGGAAGCTTCAAAATAAAGGGTTGGGAAACTGCTTTCTTTAATTGCTGGAATGCCTCACTAGCTTGTTGATTCCAAGTAAAGGCATTTTTCTTTAAAAGGGTTGTTAGGGGGGTGATAAATGTTGTTTTTATGTGATTTTTATCACTCTTTTATCTATGAAAAATGTCATTTGACTTTAATACTATTGATTTTATTTTATTGCTACATATTTTTATTTATTTTCTTTGATTTGAAGGAATGAGAAAATTCAGTGCAAAATGAGAGTATTTTGGTACAAAAGAAGAGACTATGGATCCAGACTGATGAGAGGTAGCGAGATCTGAAAAGAGCTAATGAGATTTGGACGAGGAGCCTTATCCTGTAGGCAGTAAATAGATTTCTCTCACCCAAAGGCAAGAAGGCTTACCTCTCGATAGGCGAGGAGACTCGCGACCAAATGGCACAAACAGGCTCTAGGCGGTTAGATTGGACAACTAGTCTAAAAGACCAACTTAATAGACCAACCTAAACATCGTGGGCTACAACTAGAAAAGATGGGAGGGGTCTTTCATCCAAGTCGGGAGTCTTTCTACTCGGTAGGCAAAAAGAGGGTCGTGTGTTCATTTGTGACCTCCACGCTAGTTATATTTAGCGCACATGGCATCTACTCGGTGGAATAATTCCTCTCGACCAGGATAAATCTGTTACTGACCACCAAATCTGAGTTCCACAATGAATCTATTTGGGCGACCAAATCCTCTTGAATTCCGCAATTCAAGCCTCATATTACTGAATCTACCATTTTAGATAATCTTATTATTCTTGGGATATTTCCTTTTATGTTAACATCTATCTTTAGAAATTATTTTTCAGATTTTTAGGCGAGAGTGTAGCCATAATTATCTTGTTTCCAGATTTAAATTTTGACATCTATTTAATCTCGACTTGTGGGATGAATAGAGAGTGGAGTTCTGAATTGGAAGTTGAGAGTTTTATGTTTCTGAGTCTAAGTTTAGGTTTAGAGTTCCAGTTTTTATTTTTGAAGTATTCTTTCAAGAAGGTGGAACTGGAGAGCAGAGGTGAGAGCCAAATGCTTCATCAACCAACTGCAACAAAGAACACCAATTTTATTCTTTTTCTTTTTAATTTCATTATGAAATAATTTTATTTTCTGGAGTTTTGATGTAGCCTAGTACTGAACATAATTTATATTCCAAATTATTTTATTTTCAATACTTTCATGATTGATTCTTTATTCCTTGTTCTTAATACTTACAATTTTCTAGCTAACTATTGTTTGATCTTTTGGATTGCAATGAGACCGAGAGGTGATTTGTGATTAAAGCTCTAGGATTAAACACTATTAGTTGAGCAAAAGCATAGATGCTTTACTTCGACTAGTGTGATTTTCAAGAAAAATCTAAAGAACTTAATGAGTTTCCAATTAGTTAAATTCACATTGAGATATGGAGTTATTAGTTGGAGATTTTTTTGTATTGTTTGAGAGAAAATATTGAATAGTTAAGGGATTTTTATCATCAACTTGGGATAATTGGGATTCTATAACAAGAAGGAATAAATTGTGTGGGATTTGTTAGGTGATGTCAAATGCTCTAGATCTATTCTTATTATTTTTAAAATCTTAATTTTAATGTTCTTTTCTTCAGTTTAATTTAGATAATCCACTCCTCAAAATTTGGTTTTCCAAATAGTAATTAATTTAATCAATTTCAATACTCAATAGTATAATTATTCCCTGTGGGTTCGATATCTATTTTCTTTAAAACACTTTACTACTTGTTACGATTATGTGCACTTGTAGATATATTTTTATGCGAATAAGTTTTTGATCCTATTACATACTAATATTTTTAAGGTATATTTTTTTAACGACAATACTTACCTAGAATTGATTGCACTATAAAACTAGGTAGTTGGGATTGATAATCACCATTTCTCCACCAATTGTGCCACGTAGTCTTATAGTTTTGGGGTTTGGAGTGCCAATGATGGCACTGAATGAGATCTTTGGTTTATTGTCCTATTGATCTCCTTACTTAGTGTCTTGCATCTCTAGTGAATCAAGGTAAACTTCTTCCCCTTTATCCTCCATTTCCTCCTCACATCCTTGAAGGACATAAACTTTTGGTGACTTACACACATGGGAGGGGCTCCATTTCTCCTCACAATGGTAGCACAACCACCTTTTTCTCTTCTCATCCATTTGAGCTGATGAGATCTGCCTTCCCTACTTAAACAGCTTCTGTCCATGCACTTGTGGTTGTGTTGGTTGAGGCCCAAAGTAGGAACTCAAGCCTAATGGGCTACTACTTTTCTCCATCCAGCTTTTAACAAATTGTTTTGTGCTAGTCAAGTACTCTTCTTGTATTTTGGCTAAGCCGAAGGCAACAATCATGTTCAATGGATTCAACATCCGCCGGGGAAGTCGGATTTCATCCTTTAGCCCATTGAGAAAACAACTCAACTTGTTGGTTTCTGAGATACCCCTCAATCTGTTTGAAAGTGCTTCAAAATGTGCTTTATAGGCTACTAACGTGGTCACTTGTTTCAACCTTGTGAGTGCTTCCATTGGATCATCATAAGTTGTTGGTCCAAATCAAGTCAACAAGGCTTTAGTAAAGGTTGCCCACCTGTTGAATTGATCACTCTCTGCTACATCTTGGTACCATACTAGTGCTTCTCCCTCCATGTAATATGACGTCATTAACAATTTCTATGTAGGTGGTGTTTGATGGTAATCAAAGTAGTGGGATGCTTTGAAGACCTAACCTGCTGAGTGGTTCCCATCGAAATGGGGAAGATCAAGTTTCACCCCACTCTAGCCTTCCATGCGGAATTTATTAAACTCCCTGTTGTGGTGCATATTTGGATCCCTCTAGAAAACCTGAGCAGCTTTGGTAGTCACCAAGGTGTGAACCATCTAAGTTAGCTTGGTAATGGCCTCCCACATGGCATGCATTCGTTCTTCCTGGGCATCCTGGCGTTCAACTATTTCCAAGTGTTTGGATCCGGTGTTGTCAGCCATCAAGGATCGGTGCAGCTGATACCAATTGTAATGAACTTTGTAATTTTTTTGTAAAAAACTGCTAAGAACATAGATGAAATATGAAGGAAATTATATTGATAAAGTGGGTATCGTTCGAGGCACACCCAACCTCCAAGATGAATAAAAAATGATCAATAACAATCTTCAACACCCCTCTATTATCACGTTCCACTCTATATACTCTTTAGACAGGTAATAAACTCTATCAATTAAGTCATTACACATGAAAGTTGTAACTGTATTAAAAAGGGTAAAATAGTAAAAGCACACTAATAAGACTAAGGTCTTGTTTGTTTTCAAGACTAAAATTCAAAATTTTGAAAATTTTGAAAACCTCTCATCTTATCATTACAACTTTCCCAAATTCCCATACAAAATAAAATAAACAATTCAACTTTTTTAAATCCCAAAACAAATATAATATTAAAAAATATATTCTAACAATATTTTATTCAACTTTTTAACTTTAATCTCATCTCATCTCATCTCATCTTATCTCATATCTGAAAACAAACAAGGTCTAAAGTTATCTTCTAGAACATGAAATTAAATGTTTCATTTCCTCCTTTGATCTTGATGTCCCCTCCATAAACTGCTTCCAAGCCCATCTCCAACACTTCCTTTGTAGCCCAAATTGAGATCATTCCCTACTGTCGCCCAATTAACGTGGGCTTCATAACATAACATACAAAGAGTTATTGACAAAACTATTTTATTCAATAATCTTCTTTATTACAATAGAAGTAGAAAAAGTAGTATCAACAACATGAATTTTAAAGGGAAAAGCCTTAACCTTTGCTCCTTAATGGTTAATAATAACTGTCTCAAGAGGTGGATGGCTTGGCCGAAAAATAAATTTGTTTTCAGTCGCAAAATTTAATTTTTTTTTTACCATATTTAAACTACTCTTATTATTTCTTGAAACATAATAGTTTTCAACAAAATCAAGAAATAACATATGTTTTTACATATCATGCATTTTTTCTTTCTATTTTCGTTTAACACGGAAGTTTTCTCTTTCATCAAAAGTAGCATGATAGCATTTTCTTTTTCTTTATTTTTAATCTAATTATACTCATTATACAAATCAATCAAATCAATTTCAAAAGATTGATTTGTCACAAATCATTTTTATGGGCCATATTTGAAGAGCTGCAAATTATTATTTATTGGGATTTAGTTAGGCCCAAAATTTTATTTTAAAACATCGTTAAGGTTAGTTGATGATTTTAGAGGAAATTAATGAACCGATATTTTAGAAACCCAATCGAAATACTGAATTTTTGGGCCCATGAAATGAACCCAAACCCGTTTGGCCCAATGTCAGTTCCGTACAACTCTAAGACATGCACGTCTCTACTTTTCACTGGAATTCACGCCCAATAGAATTCTTTCCCAATAGGATTATAACTCTACATGTCATCTTCATGTTAAAACTCTTTAACCGACTATCTTCTCTATAACTCTAAGCTATGCACGTCTCCACCTTCCACTAGGATTCCTGTTCCAATATAACTCTCTTACGATTCTACAAGTCATCTTCACGTTAAAACTCCTAAGCCCTACCTACTATATATATACCCCATAGTCCCTCCTGCACATGGCCTGTTCCTTATCTCCCCTAAGGTAGCACATATATACATAACATACATCCATAGGCTGCATTGTCGTTCCCCAAGTAAGCTTAGCATCCTCACAACCTCCACTCAATCATTGTCGCCGGGAAACAACGGCGCACGTTCCAAGCTGCAAAGCCCCGTTGCATCCTGACAAAAACAACCTGCAGTCGTCCCATGCACAATTGCCACTGCCAACCTGTATGTGTGCTCCTCAAAATAGAGCACTTGCTCGCCCACCATGATCCACAGAAATCGAAAGCCTCCACATCTCAGTAACCACGCTCAAACCAAAACCAGCATTGCACATATACCCCATGAAGCCAAAAAGGAGCTGCTCTGTCTGAGCCCACAATATGCCACGAACATCCCTCACAACTCAAGTTAAGAGCCTATGTCGCAAGTCCTCTCCCTTTCCTTCGGTGACTCTCTCTCTCTCTCCCTCCCTCCCTCTCTTCCCCTTTGTTGGTTAATATCTCTCACACACACATTATTCTCTCCCTCTTCAGTCTTTTAGTGTAAGCCATCTATTCTTCAAGTGATTATAAAAACACGAATCTTCTAATTCGAAATCAAGAAGCTCTAGACACATACATGTAAATCTTGAGACTCTAGTGAAAATACATATATGCCCTGATTTTAGGTCATTTGCAATCACAGATTATGGGGTTACAAATTATAACTACGTGCAGAGAAATTTAATTAAGGTTACAAACACTAAAGTTTTATCATGGAGGTGGAGAAACCATTTTAGGGTTTATTATTAATAGTGACATGTTTAGGCTTGATCATATTGTTGGAGGTTAATCACATGATCATTGGAGAAATTACGTGAAATTGGGGAGTGACAATATTTTTAGAGTTTTGAGGATTTTAGGTGTAGTGAAATATAGAATATTTTGTTAATTCGGGTTTTGATTACGAAGTACTTGTTAAATTAGAAATTTATGTAAGTTACATGTATTTTATAGGTAATTAGTCACACCTTGGAATTATTGAATTAGTATTACGAGATAAGTAGCATGATCACCCTTACATGTATGTATGGTAAACAACATATTTTTTATAAAAGTATTTGCATGTATGTCCTCCATTGGAAATCCCTTTTTATGTATCTAAGTCATGATAAATTTATAAATGCCATGATTTATGCATAAGTCTCACGTTAGTTGCACAATTTGTGCATCAAGATATTTTATGAAAAACCATGCATGACTTTATGTGAAAATTGATGCATTAAAATATTTATGAAAAAACATAATTTTATGTGAGGAAATATGTATCATGACATTTTATGATAAGGCACAATTTCACATTGAATCTATGATATGACAAGATATGATAAGTATGTAAGTATGATTACGATGAAGTATGAATGATAAGATACGTAACGACCTATGTTATAATACGAAGACCCATATATTATGGGCATATTGCATTGCCAAGTTGTACATGTTGATAGTGCACCTAGTGTATCTTCCTTATATATTTCACAACCCACGACCAAAGATGGAATCAGAATCTATTTAAATTCGCTAAACCTAACTTACAAGAGTCAACCGTGGGTACTGGCCTATGACAAGTGAAAAGACAAGTTAAAGCATTTCAAGCACAGTAATGTTCATGTTATTTATGTATGTAACTATGAGTATACATGTTTTTCAAGAAACCCTATGTTTATTATGTTTACTGTATGATTTGTTACTTACTGAGTATTTGACTCATTTGTGTATATTTTTATGTTTTAACGTCCTCAGGTGAGGATTTTTATGAGGATGGATTGCAGGACAGGACTTTGCACTAGGAGGCGAGGTAGAGGCCTAAACAGTTTATGTCATGCTCGGTTTTATGATTTCCAGTTTAATAAGTTATTTTGGTAATAAGCACATGAGACTTTAGTTATTTTAAATAAGTAATTCCGCAGACTCTCTTTTGGGTTTTAAGTATTTAATAAAAATTGACTTTATTTATTTATGAAATCTTTTGTATCTAGCACTTCATTAAGAAAAAAAATTTTAAGTCAAGGTCTAGTAGCACTTCGGTTCTCTGAGATCTTAAAAAAAGGACGTGGGGGAGCAACGTGTTACAATTCTTCTTCTTCTGCTTCTTCTTTAACAACTTTATCTTTTTGTAGATAAATCTACATTTGTAATAGTATAATAAGTTGTGCTAACTTGGGAGGTATTACTAGCAACTCCTTTTATCTTAAATCTGGCTTAACAGTACTTTCTAGAAAATCATTGAGATCTTAATCTCTCCTTACTAGATTTTTTGAAGCAGTAGATCCAGTGAAAACAATTCTTCTTTTATTGATCAATACTGGTTTATTAAGCTTATTATCGAAACTCATTTTAACAGTTTCATCAAGATATTGTTGAATATAATAAAGATTAATCTCATCATAAACAAACTTAGCACACTGAGATTCATGTTCCAATAACTATTTATTAGGAAGAGTGATATCTCTCCAATGAATCATTTTTGGAATTTGGATTTTAGAATCAGGATTAGAATTTTGGATTAGCAAAGTTTTATCGCTTGGATTTTTTAAAACAGCTTTAGGACTTAAATTAGTTTTCAATACTTTGTAATAAATATGATAAACAATAGCAAGGCGTCTACTCCCTTCATCCATATCATAACCAAATGTCAAAATATTTAAAGTCAAAGTTTTAAGGATATAAGCATCATACAAAGTAAGGGTTAGATCAGGAAAGCAATCAAAATGTACTGGGCCATTTAATAGATGATTGAATCATACCAAGTGGCAAGTATACTATTTTCAAATTTCTTGAATCTGGAAACTTGCAAACATAAAAGCACATAAGCATTAATTCCCTTATAGGTAAGAGGGTTAACAACCATTTGTACAAAACCAATATGAAAGAATTTGTAACCTTTAATAAGAAAATCATGGATGGATTTTCAATTAAATAAATAATATTTTTCATGAGTTTTAGAAAGGGTATAAATTTGTTCAATAGTCTTAATATTAAACTCATTTTTAAAAGCAGACTAAATCCACCTAGTTTTGTAAATAGGTTTAGCATCAATCTTTGGAATACTCCATTTATTAAAATCAAGCAATCAAACTCTTCAACAAAATAGTCTTCCTCATTGATAATATCAGGAGGTAAACTAGATCTGGAGCTAACTGAAGAATTGGATCTAAACATTCTATTGATCTTAAATTTGGCTAAAACCTCAAGGTTAACTCTCACTTATCATGTTTTCTCTCAAATCACCATTGCATTTCATAACACATATCTTAAAACCAACCCTCTACCTTTCATGCCCTAACACTCTCTTTGGCTTGACGGGCCTTATTGTTTGGTTATGGGAATTCAATTTATGACTAAGGTGGTGCCAACGGAGACAAGAAATAGACACAACATAATAAGTGATGAGAATAGGGGAATAGAAAATTGATCAATGGACATAAAGAGTAGAAACAACATAACTATTACCAGCCAAATCGAGTTTGGCTCTAATACCAAAGAGGTTTGGCAATAATATATATATATATATAGATACACACACACTAGCATATGAATCATATGTTGGGTTCATATAATATTTTTATCTCTCTTGTTCAGATTATAAAATTATAAAATACAATCATTTATTTTGGCTTTTTTTTTTGTCTCTCCCACCTTTAGGGCTATAAATGAACCAGTCTGTATTATTGTTTGCCTGATACTTGCTTGGTTAACTTCGAACCGAGCTCAAGTTATTAAAAGAAACTGTGAAAGCATAAACCTGCTTGATTAGTAAATAACACATACTCTATTAAATTAGGGCCATTAGCTTAGCTCAATTAGAGCTCGTCTATACATCGTTGATTATATGTGTGTGTATATATGTTTTCATATAATTTATTTCTATATATTAATATTCTTACATATGTATGTGAATAAATATATATATGTATGCTTTTCTATACTAAAGGTGACAATTGTGTTCTTGTTGTGTTAAGTCATAGGCATTCAACTATATGGTTCAACCCGAACGCAACCTATTAAGCTAAACGGATCATACTTTCAAACCATAACACGACTTATTCAAATAACTGGTCGTGTTGTGTTACCTGTTTTGATCCGTTTAATAATTAATTAGAAATATGTCAATACAACATGATTCATTTCAACATGTTTCACATAAATATGTTAACTGACTCACATAAGAAGCTTAACCTGATTAACATAATTTCATATAAAGGTTAAAATCAATATTTATTAGTAGCCACAATTTCTAAAAAAACAATAAGACTAACTACTAACAAAAAATTTCAATATTTAACAGATTTTAACTTGTAGTAAAACGAATATTATAAATTCAATAATAACAAATATGAGAATAGATCTAAAATTACCATCATAACAAGAAAAACATATACATATTGAGAAATATCAATATTTCAACCCAACAATAATAAAATTGTAATTTTGAAATAAATTTAAATGGGTTGATTTCTAGTTAAGTAGTTTAACCCGTTTATTAATCGTGTTTTAATGGATCAACACATTTTGACCTAAACTTATTTATATCATATCCAAACTTGCTAATTTCGTATCATGTTTGTTTTAGGTTTATCGGTTGTGTCACATATTGCCGCCATTATTCTATACATAATATAATTATAGTAATATTTATAATTAAATATGTAACATGTAAGCTAGTTACTTTTGCCTTGTCATTTATGCATATATATTAAACATACTCCATAATTATGCATTATTTAATTAAGCACTTAAGTGATTAAATTAGAATAGTTATTTTATAATAGGAATAATAGTTAGTATACAAGATTCAGTAGTTTCATATACTACAATGTAGGAATCATATATGAATTTAATAAATTTAATAATTTTTTTTGTAGTTTTGTATCTGTAATTATCCAAATTATTCAAAAATAAAACATAAATATTTAAAAGCACGAGTAAGGCTTGAGTAATAAATAAGCTCAATTCAAGTTTGTCAAAGAACACTGTTAAATATCAGTGAATAACTCGACTTGATTTGAACTTCTATTCGATTAACTCGAGTTCAACTTAACCCGATCAACTCCCAGCCCGAGATCAAATCTGAAGGATACATTTTGAGGTTGAAATGAAAGAGTTGAATTATGAATAATAATATTTTATAAAATTTATTAAAATAAATTTAATTTTTTTAAATTGAGAGAAATTTAATTTTTTAAATAAAATATATGTATTAGACTGAGAATTTTTTTTTATAAAAAAATAAAAAATTCAATTAAAAATTACTAATTCAATAACCAAAGACAACTTTAAATTAGGGTCCACTCTATGACCTAAAAGTCTCCACTTCCCGATTTGTCAGAGACTGACACCATATTTGGTTTACCTAAAAGAAAAATCCTAACAAGGACGAGTGAGACGGTTTGGTGGGTTGAGTTTTGACACGAGGAAGTTGGGATCTAACACCCTCAGAAGTTTAGTTGGGCAGGGCTTTGGTGGAATTAGCCATTAGGTGGGTTGGTCCCAATCTACCAAGCCATTGTTATATCAATTATCTTTTTTCTCTTTTATCAAGAACGATGATAAAAAAAAGAATTAATTTTTGTATCAATTTATACATTATATATTATAATTTTTTTATTTTTTTTATTTATTTCTCTTATTAAATGTGTATTATATGGATGATGAATAAAAAAATATAAATATTTTAAGAAGAGTAAAATAAAAAAAATAGAAAAAAAATAAAATAAAAAACAGTTTTGTGTGTGGTGTGTAGGTTTATGCAAAGCAATGCTCTAAAAAAAGATGTTACAAAATTATAGCATGAAAATATCTGAAATTTAGTTTTTTTTTTTTTTTTCACAAAATAGAAGGCCATTTTGTTGTCTATAAATAAGATGTTACGAAACCCAATATTTTAGTATGCGAATTAATATAAAAGACAAAATGTTTTTGAGAAGAGCAGTGATAGCCTTAGAACTGAATTACAGTCTATTTATAATTCTTAATAATATAATATTTTTTAAATATTTAAACCCATCAAATCAAAATAAAATTAAAACTTCAATTTAAAAAGATATATTATTTTAATCTATAATTATAAAGAAGTTGTTTACCAGTTGTTCCATTATTTTTCACAGATGGGTGGTACTATAGCAAATGTTGGTAGTAGCTACAGCTAGTTATTTTAGTATGTATATGTATTTTTTTAATATTTTTAATATTTTTTTAAAAGTTTATGATATTATTAAAAAATATTTTCTTAATTATCAAATAAAAAAAAATTGTTAGCAATAGAGCGACGAAAGCTGAGAGTGATGGAACTACTAACTAGCATCATCCTTCACAGATATCTGATCAATTCATTCAAGATGTGGTTGCCTGGCGATCTCAAACATGGGGATGCCATTTATTCTTGAAAAAAATATTTTCTCATATTTAAATAGTGAAAGTGTTTATTTTATCTTATTATTCTAATTTTTAAAATTTTTATATAAAATAGAATAAATAAATTATTTTTTTAAAATTTTAAAATAATAATAATATTTTATTTAAAATCATCTTACAAACCGCATGTTTATCTTTCTCAACGTGGTAGGAAGCAGCTGGCTTGTAAGGAATCTTTGACGAATGCAAAAAAGTGATTGACAATAAAAGGACAAAAATAAATTTATTATTTAAGACTGCCTTGTTGGGACGATATGTAAGATGGAAAATGATAGAATTACCATCTTCCTATTATTCATTTATTATTTTTTTTTATTTGATTTTTTATTAATTTTTTATTTTACTTAATGATTATTAGTAAAATTATATATTTTTTAAATTTTTTCTTAATGATTAAGGATGTTAAAAAAATAGTTAAAAGAAAATGATAAAAAAATAAAAAATTTCAAATATGATATAAGTAATAAAGGAGTAGTGAAATGGTGGTAAGTGTATCATTACCCATGTAAGACAGTCTTGTCAGGCAAAACAAAAAGGCTGTCTTGAGTAGGACTGACTTAGCATCCACGTTCGCTTTAATTAGTTAAAATTTATGTAATTAATATAAAAAATATTTTATATTGAATTGATTAAATTTAAAATAAGATGAATTTTAACTATAGTAATTGGTCAAAAATAAAAAATTATAATTGATTCATTAAATATTAAAAATATTAATTTTACATTCTAAACTAATATTAAAATATTAATTTTTCATTCTAAGTAAAAATACTATTTTATTTGTAATTAAAAATTTTAGATAGAAATTTAGATAAATTTAATCAAATATATTTTTGTTATTAACATTAAATGAGTTTTGAAACTATGCTTTTTTTTAATATTAATTTAATTATAATATAATTATTAATAATATTAAATTGGTAGAATATAAAATATGATACAAGTAAATTAAATAAAAAAAATTATTAATTTAATAATATTTTATTATTATATAAAGAATGAATAATAAATTTAATGTGAGAATTAAATTTAAATAAAATAAACAAATATAAAAAAGTGTGATATTAATTAAATTTTAAAGATAAATTATGATGCTCTTTACATGTACAAGCGCCGCTGCATGTAAACAGGACACGTGGCATCTATAAGGAAAAAATAAATCAAAAATCGAAAAGAAAAAGGCAAAAAGCAACAGTTACCAAATGAAACCACATTGGAATAAGACTATAAAATAGAAATAATATTTATAATAATAAATTGTATTGGGTGTAATTACGCTTTTGATTCATCACCTACCACTTACTTTGTTAATTTGAATATAAAGATTTGCCCCCTCCAATTTTTAGTTTACGCAATATCATACACACAAGATTGAGTTCACGTGCTATAAATATATATATATATATATATATATATATATTCAACCAACAGTCCATTTCTCTTTCGCATTTGGTAGGCAAGCATCATAGTAATTGGAAATTCAAATCCCGATTCCCGAGTACATCACGAGGGAGATGAATATGTGTTTTCCAATTATTTGAAAGCTTTTTGGTTGACAGTGACACATCAAATTAACAATCAATAGAATCAATATAGAGATATATTTAGTAGATATCAATTTTGCTAATAAACTGAAAACTCATTTTAATAATACTTTCACAATTTAATAAAATTATTCTTGGTGTAAATTATAATCTAAAATCCACTATAACAACTAATTTAAAAGTACATAAAGATATTTAAAATATTAATATGACTAACAACAGCACGAGTAACCTACTCGATATTTGCATCCTAACAGTTTCGAATATCCGATCTTGTTATAATTTTTCCACGAGCACCAACTAATCTTTGCACTTTGGCAACTCTACACTGATCAAACAATAAACTTGAAGTGATGCAGCTTTGTTTATCAGGAGAGAACTCTCGAGAATACGGTGAAAACAACAGTTGTATCCTCATTTAATTTTAAAATTCATACATGTTAATCTAAATATACGTAGGATGTGATCAAGGCACTTAAAAAGAGTCCAGATCAAAGTTAAATTGCTAAACCCGCTAATGTTCGCTCGAGCCAACATTGTTCATGCATAAGGCAAACTCACTTTGTAATAATCGTTCGAGCAAGTGTTGCATGATATGTTATTCAAACTCTCTTCTTGACGTTCACTCGAGTGCCTATCAATCGTACTCTCTCTGAATTCCACTCGAGCTAAAGATGATCTGATAGTCGAGCGAAGTAGTTGTTCGAATTTTAAGTTTTTAACCCTCCAATCCATCCCATTTCAATATGGAAATAAAATTTATATGGGTTTAAGAGGTTTGAGCTTCTTTGTATAAAGTTTGGCCCATTCAAGTTAAAAGGTCCACTTCAATTGTTTCTGACCACTTTAGTCTTTTTACCAACCTGGTCCAATGATCCACAATTGATAACTGGGCTCATGACAGAAGTATTCAGGTTACAGAAGTAAGCGTGCAGATTGACCCACCCAGTTCCAAATTTCGACCCGTGCAGTTCATCCAATATAATAAAATATTATTATTTTAACAATATATTTTTTTTTTTATAAATATTGAAATAAGATAATATCTTAAAACAAAAATTTTCAAAATTATTTTATTACTTCATGAGATTTGAGGATTAATGTAAAGATTAAAATAATGTCAGTCAAAGTTGTGACCATCCTAATTTCTATGTACTAATATATATAATGATACATGCTCTTTTAACCTTAGACTTAGTGCATATTTAGAATTATGGTAGCAAATATAACTTATAGTTTAATTAATAAGTTATACTATTAAAAAGCTTCCCAATTTGGTGAAAACAAAGCTTAGTTTATAATATGTTTGAAAGTTTAATAAGATACGCAAAGTCATACATATTTCTAAAGAGAAATACTTAGATTATAATTGTTTTTTTAAATATATTCATAAATTGATGTGGCTTGACGTGATAGGTGAGTCCCTCCATGTGAAAGAAACACATGTTAGCCACTTGACTGGCATTTTAGTAATTCTAAAAGGTAGGTTCATATTTTAAAAGAGTAATTTTACTTATCATCCCATGATGTGGTATTAGATGATTGGAGACTATTTATCCTAATACTATATATGGAATGATGAGAGGATGATGAAAAAAATGATGAATATATTTTTTTTCATTTTGAAAAAGTGATGTGCCGTGTGTTTTAGTGATAAAGAAAAAGAAAAGGCAAATTAGAAGAAAAAAAGGCAGGTGTGTGGCGCCCTACATACATAATAGAGACTTTATCTTTTTTGATATTTTAATCAAAGTTTTGATGGATCATTTGTGGTCCGATTTTGATGAAATTTTCCAACGGCAGAACTAAAATTATTTAAATTCAAAATATGCCCTGAGGATTTTTCATAATTTTATTTAAATAGAAAATGGCCCCCCAAGAAAACTTATAATCCCCATATGCTCCTCCAAGATTTTCTAGAGTTTCTATAATCTTTTTTCTATGATGTGACTCCTCCAAAAGTTTTTGAAAAATAATAAACTTATTAATAGGATCTCAAATTTTTTTTATTATACTATATTTGGCTTCTTAATAAGGAATCCAAAGTGAAATAAATAAATAAAATCATCTAAAATTGATGACCTATATGAAGAATAGTTGATAAGTTCTATCCTTTACACTTCATTGAGAAAGAAAAAATTTATTAAAGGTCTCAATTGTAGTATTATATGCTTAATATGACACCAAAATATCTAGATTTCATACGAGACTTGACAAACTAGCTTACATACTAGAATAAAAGGTGAGTTTCTAAAAGATCACGTGATAGTTTTCATGAAGAAACAAATTCTAAATATCTCATTAAAAAATAATAATGAATGAATTTTATTTCATGAAACACTGTCTTCACAAATTTGAAATAGATGTTTTTATAGAATTTTATTTCTACATGCATAGAGCAAATTATCGAAATCTGATTTTTACATATAGTAATGTTTTTATGATTTTTTATGAAATTAAGATTAAGATTTGTCTCCTTTTATTTTCATAAACGTGTGACACAATAGAAAATTTGGCTCCCTTAGAATAATTTCTGATTTTGCCATTGGTTATTTCTGATGGTGCGAGCTTCACTTTGACAAGTGTTGATCATTGAAATTTCTCTCTGGTTGTTTACCGTAAATACCCACTTGGTGAGATCTTATTTTTTTGTTGGTTGATAGCCACTTGTATGGTGATGATTATGTATTGAACCAAGATATAGATATTCTTGATGTATTGGTAGCTTCTACAGATTGTTCTAGGGAGGAAAATATGTAAACTCATTATTGTTGATAGTGGAAGTTTTAACTGGAGTAGGTTTCATGATTTTTTTCCTACACATTTGATGATTTTTCAAGTAAAATTCTTGGTGTCTTGCTTAGTTTTCTTTACTCCATTTGTAGGTTTATTTTTACTAGATTGTTAATTTAATTTGCAAAAAGAAGGGTAGAAAATATTTTTCTATATATATTTTTTTTGTGTTAACCCAATCAAAGTGGTACCAGAGCTTGGTTGATTATCTTTGCTAATTATCTGTGGATTAAATGGAGGATTCATCTGGTAGCATGATTAAACTCACTTTTCCAAATTACTCAATTTGGAAAACAAGGATGAAGGATATTTTATACTGTAAAGAGTTATTTGAGCCTATTGATTTCGCTTGTGTTAAATTAGAAAAGAAAACTACCGATAAAAGGAAGAAATTGAACAAGAAAGCTGTCAGTCATACCAAGAAATGAGTTGATCAAAGTGTCTTCTATCATGTAGCTAAAGAATTAGACACTCATAGTATTTGGATGAAATTTGAAATTCTTTATGACCAAAAGACTGCACAAAACAAAGCTTATGATAAGAAGGCTTATGAATTTAAAGTACAGAGATGGACAAAGTGTTGTAGAGCATCTGAATAATTTTCAAGAATTGTTGCATGAGTTGTTTGCCATGAAACTTGTATTGGACGATGAGGTTCAAGCTTTTCCTTTGTTAAGTTCCTTGCCAGACAGTTGGGAAAGAGCATGTTCAATGAAAAGTTAAGAAGGAAAGAGCATTATATTTTTTTTCTCATTTAGAGGCACTTGTTACAGAAAAGTGAGGGAGGAGTAAAAGCAGAAAACTTCATTTTGATAACAACCTTGACAAGTCGTCCACTTCAAGAAAAAGCATAAAATGTTTTCCTTGTGGTAAGCTTGGACATATGAAGATAAAGTATAGAAAGTTTAAAAAGTAATAGTTGAAAGAAAAAGGTGACGAACAGAAAAAAGAAAAAGAAAATACATCAATTTCGTCTATTGATGATGTGTTCCTTATTTGCAATGGTGCTCATGCTAATGTCATTTGTTAGGATATTACTTGAGTAATTGATACAGTAGATGCTTTCCATATTACCCCACACAGATATTTCTTTCCATCCTATACTAGTGGTAATTTTGGTTGCATTGGTATGAGAACTGAAACAAAGTGTGAAATTGTGAGCATAGGAGATGTGCAATTGAAAACCAGCATTGGATGCAATTTGCTTCTCAAAGATGTCAAGCATGTTTCTAATATGTATTTTAATTTGATTTCAATTGAAAAATTGGATGATGAATGCTACTATAATCAACTTGGATGTGGAAAGTAGAAACTTAGTAAGGATTTTCTTATTCTAGCCACAGGAAGGAAGATCAACACTCTTTACAAGACAAATGCAAGGTTGATCAATTGAGATGTTATTGTTGCTGAGAATGAAGTCTCTACTGAGTTATGGCATAAGAGGTTTGGTCATATTAGTGAGAAGAGACTTTAGATTCTTGCAACAAAAAAAAAAAAAAAAAACTCCTATCCAATATCAAAGATACACAACTAATGTCCTGCACTCATTGTCTTATGGGAAAGAAATAGAGAATTTATTTTCATAAATTTCCTCTATCTAAAAAAGGTTGATATTCTTGACTTATTTCACACTGGTGCTTTCATTAATAATGCCAGAAATCTTGGCAGTTCACTTTTTATTATGTTATTTTTATTGATAATCACTTTAGAAAAGTGTGGATTGTTCCACTAAAAACTAAAGACTAAATGTAAGATATGTTCAAAGTCTTACATGCGAAAGTTGAAAGGAAAATTGGAAGATAATTAAAATGTGTTTGGACAGATGATGGTGGTAAGTACAAATGACCATTTGAAAAGTATTGCAGAATTCATGGCATCAAACGTGAGAAAACTGTTCCTACATCCAAATGGTGTAGGAGAGAGAATAAACAAAACAATTTGTGAAAGAATCAGGTGTATGTTCTCACATGAGGTGAGGCAATGAGGACAATAACTAACTTGGTCAACCTTTCTCCTTTAGTTACTTTGGATGGTAGCATTTATGAAAGAGTTTAGACAAAGAAAGATATTTCTCTTGAACATTCGAGAGTGTTTGGCTACAAGACTTTCGTTCATGTTCATATATATGAGAGGTCCAAGCTTGTTAGTAAACCCAAATAGTGCATCTTCCTGGTTTATGCACATAAATAATTTGGTTACAAATTGTGATATCTAGTTAAGAAGCAAATTTAGAGAAGCAGGGATGTTTTCTTTTGAGACCAAACCATTGAAGATGTGACTCAGAGTAAAAAGCTTGATAAGCCTATACTTGATGGGTTTATAGATGCAGATATAGCTAGTGACATTAATTCTAGGAATTCTAAATTAGGATACTTGATTACTTATTTAGGGGAGCTATGTCATAGTAGTCCATACTGCATAGATATGTTGCTTCGTCTACCACAAATGTAGATTATATTCCCATCATTGAAGCTAGCAAAGAGTAGCTATGAATGAAGAAGTTCTTAGAAGAATTAGAGAGAAGTATATTCTTTACTATGAAAGTTAGTGCTATCCATCTCAGTAGGAACTCAACTTTTTATTTAAGATCCAAACATATTGATGTGAGGTATAATTGTCATGATGCATTGGAGGTGAAGTTGTTATAGATTGAGAAAATCCATACGGTTAGAAAAGGGGTCAGAAATGATGACAAAACCATTGCCTATGCAAAAGCTTGAAATATGTAGAAGAAAAGTAGGCTTGGTGGAGCCCCTCACATAGTTGGGAGGGTAAGATTTGTTGTTTGGGTCCCTCCATGTGAGGGAAGCCCATGTCAGACACTTGAATGGAATTAGGGTATTCTAAAAAGTAGGTTTGTGTTTTTAAAAGTGATGTACCATGTGTGTGAGAATTAGAAAAGAAAAGCATAAAAGAAAGAGAAGGAGGTGTGTTGGGTGCCGTACGTTCGAAGAGAGATTTTTTTTTTTCTTCTCATACTTCCATATGAGTTTTGAGGAATTATAAATGATTCAATTTTGATGAGATTTCTATATGTTATTTCTGGTGGTGAGAGCTTCATTTTGATTAGTTTTGATCATTGAAATTCCTCCCCAGTTGTTTACTACAAATGCCCACTTGGTAAGATCTTTCATGTTTCTTTGGTTGATATCCACTTGCATGGTATTGATTATGTGTTGAACCACGAATATAGATGTTCTTGATGCGTACGGGTAGCCTCTAGAGATTTCTTTAAAGAAGACAATATGTAAATCCATTATTGTTGATAGTGGAAGTTTTAATTGGACTAGGTCCTATAGTTTTTCCCTTCGCATTAGCGGGTTTTTCACATAAAAATCCTGGTGTTTTGCTTGTTGGTTGTTGATTTTCTTTATTCCATTTGTGGGTTTATTATTATTAGATTGCCAATTTGCACAAATAATGGTAGAAAAATATTCTGCTATATTTTTTATGTTCACCGTAACAATGTGGTATATATCATATTGTAAAATTCATTTTATTGTAAAGTAATTATGTTGTCTCATATCGAGTCATATCAATTTATAAATTTATTTTAATAATACTTCTTTGTAGATATAACAATTCTTTTCTTTTATAGATATAACAATACTTCTCTTTCATAAACTAATCATAAAGTGTCTCATCCTCGAACAATTTGAAGCATTCTATGATTTTTTTTTCCTTACAAATATACTAACAAATGACAAAACATATCAAAATAAGAAATAACAATATTCTATCATGTATATATATATGTATATATATATGCTAGTAGCTTTTATATTAAATCGCTTGTCTTTTGCCATTAAACCAAGCCTTTTCTGATAAATTAGAAGCAATAGATGTTCAATATAATATTAGAAGCATGCTTTCTCATGCTCTTCGCTATCCACATTATTTTTTAGAGCTACACATCACACTATTGGATCTATTGTACATACCCTAGAGTCGAATTTGTATGGGAGTTGTCAATATTATGATTTTGATAAGCAAGTGCAAACCCAAATAACATTAATCATTTTGTACGGCATTGAGATATCTGAAGTGATCCATGAAACAAGGTTTCTTTAGAACATTTCATCAAACGCATTAGGACCATAACTCAACATGCCAAGTTTTGGGTATATCTGAATTCTAGACAAGGTTATACCATAAAAGAATTGTCCTTACTATGTCCTAACTGGACTATATATTCATGGATGTAAACAAGTAATAATATTTGAAAATTAGCTTGGAATTGGCTTGGCCAAACTCAAGTTTAACTCAATTCATTTGTTAAAGTTAACTAGCTTTACTTGTATAAGGCAGTACAAATTCAAAGAACTTTATATCTATTATTTTTTATGGCATTATTTTTTACATTATCACAATAATATCTTAAGGATTGAAAATATAAGAGAAAATAATATTTTTAATACATACAATGCCCCCAAATCCTTGCTTGTCCTTTTAGTTTTATCTTAAGGAACAACACCTTTTGTTTACTAGTGAGATTGAACTTGTGAGAGGGGCCCCTCTGAAAGAGTGGCCCAGGCCCAAAGAGACCAAGCCGCAAACACCCCAGGCCCCTCAGGCGGAGACCCAAACCGAACTAGGAGCTCAAATCGGGAAGCCGCGTACTGAGCCCATGACCACATGCCCATCTGGAAAGGCTTTGGCACCAAGCTCTGCCCAACCAAGGAGTGCACCATAAGGCAGTAATCACCCGGAACCTCGGTGGGCTGCCAAGCCCTGCAATAAGGTATGGGGCAGACAACTACCGTAGGGCACGGGCGGCTAGGCATATCATGAGCACACCAAGCCAGAGACATGCTGCATTCAGTGCGTGTCAGGAAACCCAGCACACAACGATGTGCTGCCAGAGGTACCATAGGATGACTCAACCACAACCTAGCACACTGCCATGACAGGAGGGTGGTAGCAGGTTTGACCCGAGCACGATCTGACATCCCATGATCTCCCTCGGTAGTTGGGTCCAAGCCAGGTATAAATAACAGTCATCCCTCCCACAGGAAGGCTCTCTGAATTCTTATACTATTTTCTTACTCAATTAGCATTCTTCATCATCCAACTATTCTCTACTAACTTTAGCATTAGAGTGACCCCAAACATCATCAGAGCCTTTTCTTCCTCTTAGTTGCAGGTCCAATGAGTTTGGATGTTGTGGTGTTGCTTGGACTATGAAACATGATATCAACAGTGACACCGTCTGTGGGATATTTTCCAAAAAGCGTGTATTTCACATGCCGGTAGCGACACAGTCCCAAACTACATGGAGGGAGGAGAATTTGAAGCAATGGAGGCAAGACTCACTGGAATGGAAGAGACAATAAGGAAGCTAACGGAGGAAACTAGGATGCTCCGTGAACACCACAGCAGAGGAGGAAAGGCGCAAGATACACCTCGAACTCTGAGAGCTCGGGGACAAATATGTAGAAATAGCTAAGTGAATGGGCACACCATCCACCACAGACCAGCTACTCGTCAGCACCGACCTCCCATATAGCACAGGAGTTATGGTGGTACCACTCCCGCCCAAGTTCAAGGTTCCCCAGATGGAAGTGTACGACGGGTCCAAGGACCTACTGGAGCAGCTAGAGACATTCAAGGCCCATATGACCTTCCACGACTTCCCGAGAGAGATCGCATGTCGAGCCTTCCCATTGACACTGAATAGAGCTACCCGGGCCTAGTTCAGGTCTTTGTCGGCTGGGACCGTGGATAGCTTCGACTAGTTGGCTCACCCCTTCATGACGCAATTCATGGGGAGCTGGAAAAGGAGGTTCCCGATTGTTTACCTCCTTACAATTAAAAAGCGAGACAACGAAAACCTGAAGTTGTATCTCTTCTGGTTCAATCAGAAACAATGACCACCAACGACCAAAACAAGAAGATCACGTTGGCGGCCTTTCTGGGGGGAATCTGGCCTAGGAATCCATTTATGGCTGAAATAGCGCGGAAGACCCCCACCACATTGAGGGAATTTATGGACCGGGCAGATGGATTCATCAATGCTAAAAACACCCTTGAGGGCCTAACGGCTCCGCGACGGTCCAAGATGGAGCAAGCAAATCGGAAGGTGGCTGGACAACGAGGAGGTCATGGACGCAAGGGGGGAAAAAGAGGAACACCAGATATGAAGAGAAAGGGAGAAGCACCAACCCGACCGCGTGGGATGCCCCACGCCCACACAAGTTTGGCAATAAAACGAGATCGGCAACCGAGCCCGAGAAGAGAGCCGCCCCGAGACAAAGAAAGCCACCAATACTACAAGTACCAAATGACCAACCAATATAGCACCCGAGATTGCTATGCCTTGAAAGGAAAAAGGGAGGAAGACTAACGGAACTTGAGCTCCAGTCAAAGGACTGGGAAGACTGGCAAGAACACTGGAGGGTGTGAGGCTCGGAGGAGCCCACTAGCAGAAGATAGACCAATCAGAGAAATCCGCACAATCACTAGAGGATATGCAGGAGGGGGGTCACTTCGTCGGCCTGGAGAGCACATGCCCGGAAGGCACGCTATGAGGAGGTGTTCACCACCAAGAGGACTGGCGTCAGGGCACCATGGCTCCCTGGGAGCACCACTATAACCTTTGGTGAGAAGGATGAAAAAGGCATCCTCCACCCGCACGATGACATGTTGGTAGTAACGATGCAAGTTGCAAACTTTATAGCCCGAAGGATTCTGATTGACAACAGTAGTTCAGCAAACATCCTGTTTTGGGAAGCTTTTGTCAGGATGGGGATCAGCCCAAACCGACTATGCCTAGCCCCTACGCCGATCAAGGGTTTCACATGTGACATTATTCAACCAATGGGGGCAGGGCCATCACCCTATCTGTCCTAGCAAGGGAAGCATAATGGACCGCTGCGACCATGACTGATTTCTTGGTCGTTAAAGCCCCATCCTTGTACAATGCAATATTGGGACGTCCCACCCTGAACAACTCGAGGGCAGTGACGTCCACCTACCACCTCAAAATAAAGTTCCCTACCAACTTGGGAGTGGACGAAGTTTGCGGTGAGCAGGTCCTGGCTCGGGAGTGCTATGCTTGAGAACTGAGGCATGAGGTCAAAGTAATTGTGGCCGTTGAAAGAGTCGCAGAGAGGCCCGGGCCGAGTTCACCACTGACCCTAGCCGAATGAGATGAAGAAGTCTGAGACGAGCCAGCCTTTTGGCAGGTTGAATCCAATGAGCCCTTGGAGTTAGTTTCAGTCGACCAGCAGAGACCGGAGTGCACGGTCTGTGTTGAGACTAAGTTGGACCTGGAGTTGTGGAAGGCATTAAAATGTCTCCTTATCGAACACCAAGACATGCTTGCTTGGAGCCACGAGGAGATTCCTGGGATAGACAACTCCATCATCGAGCATCGGCTCTACTTCAACCCAAAGGTTCTGAAAGTCAAGCAGCAACGACGAAGCTTTATTGTCGAGAAGTACGCAGCGATAGCAGAGGAGGTGGACCTTCTCCTAACAACAGGGTTCATCCAGGAAGTTCACTGCCCGGAATGGCTTTCCAATGTGGTCTTGGTGAAGAAGACCAACGAAAAATGGAAGTTGTGCGTTGATTTCACCGACTTGAATAAAGTTTGTCTGAAGGACAGCTTCCCATTGCCATGCATCGACCTAATTGTGGATTCAACAGCAGGACATCCCCTCCTCAGCTTCGTGAATGCCTATTTAGGGTACAACCAGATCAGGATGAGTTTGGATTATGAAGAGAAGACCGCGTTCGCTATTCGTTAAAGGTTCTACTACTACAAAGCTATGTAGTTCAACCTCAAGAATGTTGGGGCCACTTACCAACAGCTTGCCAACCAGATGTTCAAGCAGCAGATCGGCCGGCATATGGAAGAATACTTGGACGACCTGCTAGTAAAGAGCAAGGAGCCTGGGCAGCATCTAGCAGATCTTCGAGAAGCCTTCTCCTTCCTCCGATGGTACCAGTTAAAGCTCAACCCGTTGAAGTGTGCATTCGGGGTGGAGTCGGGATAGTTCCTGGGGTTCATGGTCTGCGGGAGGGGGATTGAGGCAAATCCCGAAAAGGTGAAAGCAGTAGTGAGGATGCCCTCCCCCCGCAACCTCCATAAGGTCCAAAGTTTGGCTGGTCGAGTGGTAGCCTTGAACCGCTTCATCGCTCGATCAATTGACCAATGTCTCCCATTCTTCAAAGTTCTGAGGAAGGCCCAGGAGTGGGATGGAATTTGCAAGGAAGCCTTCGCCAACCTGAAGAAGTACCTGAGCACCCCTCGCAGCTAAGCCAAACGAAACTAGGAGAGGACCTGACTGTGTACCTAGCCGTGTCCCAACGGGCCATGTCAATAGTACTAGTCTGAGAAGTGGAGGGAGGACAGCGGCCAGTTTACTACCCGAGTCGGGCCCTAAGCTAGGTACCCGTGGACTGAAATGTTGGTGCTCGC
Source organism: Pterocarya stenoptera (assembly GCA_003123785.1). Lineage (NCBI taxonomy): Eukaryota > Viridiplantae > Streptophyta > Magnoliopsida > Fagales > Juglandaceae > Pterocarya > Pterocarya stenoptera. The sequence goes on along the minus strand of QEOT01124130.1, from coordinate 21,671 downwards.
CCTGGTCATCACCGCAAGAAGATTAAGGCCATACTTTTAGGCCTACCCGATGAAAGAACTCGCCAACCTTCCCCTTCAAGAAAGTTTTGATGAAGCCAGACACCTCGAGACGACTCGCCAAGTGGGCTATTAAGCTCAATGAATTCGATATGGATTATTTTTCCAGCACTGCAATCAAAAGATAAGTATTGGCGGACTTTGTTACAGAGTTCACCAGCTTCTTGGAGGAAGTCCCGATTGCACCCGAAGGAAAGCCTTGGCAGGTCTACATAGATGGCTCATCCTGCCAGGTTGCCGAGGGTGTGGGGGTGCACGTAGTCACCGAACAGGGGGAGGAGCACAACTACTCGATCAAGGTTTCCTTCAAAGCAACCAACAATGAAGCTGAATATGAGGCGCTCTTGGCTGGGATGTCAGTCGCTTAGTTGATATAAGCAAAAGAGATAGAAGTGAGGGCCGACTCTCAACTGGCTGTTAGCCAAGTGCTGGGGCAGTTCGCCACGAAGTAGGTCGAAGCGGAGGCCCTTGCAAGCATCAGCTCCCGAGCCATCTCAACATTCGTATGGAAGTCGGTAGTTTGCTGATTCGACATACCCCAGAGCTTCATATCGGACAATGGAAGGTAGTTCAACTACACGCATTACCAGGAATGGTATGCAGTGCTCGAAATCAAGGTGAACTACTCCTCTCCAAGGCACCTGTAAGCAACCGGCCAGGCTGAGGCAACCAATAAAACCCTCATATCCACCCTCTAGAAGAAGCTCGGGACACATAAAAGGAGCATGGGCCAAAGAACTCCCTAGCATGCTATGGGTGTACCGAATGACTGCCCGAACCCCTACTGGGGAGACACTCTTTGCCCTCACTTATGGGAGCGAGGTAGTAATCCCTGTGGGAGTCGAAATGCCAGCATTCCGCATTTAGCATTTCAATCCAAACACCAACGATGAGAGGTTAGCCGAGGGACTGGATCTTTTGGAAGAAAGAAGGGAAGAGACGGCAATCCGAGTGGCAAACAAGAAGCGAAAGGCAAAACAATACTTCAACAAATGTGTCAGACTGTGCTCCTTCAAGGTGGGTGACTTGGCGCTACGACAGACCGAAGTAACCACCCAGGAAGAAGGAAAATTGGGACCACGATGAGAAAACTAGGACCGGAATAACCACCCAGACTGGGCATCAAATCTCGAACCCTAGTTAAAACCCCACACACAAGGAAGTCGAGTCTCTAGACTCGCTGCAGGATAAGGCCAAGTCTCTAGACTCGCCGACCCTCCGTCTAACAAAGTCGAGTCCCTAGACTCACCAAGAAGTTGGGTCCCTAAACTTGCTGTGGGGTAAGGCCAAGTCTTTGGACTCGCCGGCCCCTCGTTTAACAAAGTTGTGCCCTGCCCACTGAAGAAGAGATTCTGAATACCATTAAACAAACTCCTCCAACAAAGGCTCCTGGCCCTGATGGATTCATTGGGCTTTTCTACAAGTTTTACTGGAACATAATCAAAAAAGACCTCATGGCAGCCATTAACAATTTTTTCACCCAAGGAAAAATTTTAAAAGAGCTCAATCATACCAACATTGCCCTATTCCCAAAAATGATATCCCAAACACTGAACACCAATTCAGGTCCATCAGTTTAGCCAATGTGTGTTATAAATTTATAGCAAAGATTCTTGCCAACAGGCTCAAAAAGGACCTCTCTAAAACAATCTCACCTCACCAAGCAACTTTTTTACCTGGCAGACTTATTCAAGATAACACAATTCTATCTCAAGAAATCTTTCATCATCTCAATAAAAAGAGAGGACAAACCAGTCTCATGACCATAAAAATTGACATGGAGAAGGCTTGTGACTACATGGAGTGGCCCTTCATTCTTACCATTTTCCAATCCCTTGGATTCAACCAAACCTGGATAAAGGAGTGCATAACCATTATTACTTTTTCCATCATCATTAATGGCACTCACTTTGGATTTATTCAACCTTCTCGTGGTATTAGACAAGGGGATCCAGTTTCCCCATTTCTTCTATAATGGGGAGTGAGGTTTTATCCATGCTAATTACAAGAGAGGAATGGAGACACAATATTGAAGGGATAAATATAACCCTTAGAGATCCTTCCTTAAATCAAATTCTCTTTGCAGATGATCTCATTCTCTTTGGAAAGGCTACCTCCAAGAATGCTCAATCCATTGCTCAAAGCCTTGAAACATACACAAATTGGTCTGGCCAAAAAATCAACTTCAAAAAATCTTCTTGGACTTTAGCAAAAACAATTCAAACAGCACAATTAGGGATATTAAAGAACATCTGAACTTTAAGGATAACATCCCTAAACTGAGATATCTTGGTTTGTCTCTCTATATAGGTGCTGATAAAAAATCTCACTGTACAAAAGTTATGGAAAAAATCAAAAACAGACTTCAAGGATGGAAAACAAAAATTCTTTCACAAGTTGGCAAAACAACCCTAATAAGAAAAATATCCTAGGGGGTCTAGGCATCATAATCATGGCAAATTCACAAATTCACACCAAAATCATGGCAATCAATCTGCACACCAAAACCTTGAGGGGGTCTAGGCATTACAAAAATATCCTGGTTTAACAAAGCACTCATCTCCAAATTCGCTTGGCACATCATAAATGACACAAACAGTCTCTGGAAAAACATACTAACCACAAAATACCTTAGAAATACCACTTTATTTTAAGTTAGAGCAAAACCCTTGGATTCACGGTTCTGGAAAAACATTTTGAACCAAAGAGGCTTCATCAAAAATAGTGTTTGTGTCCAGATCAACAATGGTGCCTCAACTAGAGCATGGTCAGATCCTTGGATTCATACTTTACCTTCTCTTAAGCCATAACCAAATCCAAACAACACCACCATTGAGCAAAACATGAAAGTTTCAGAACTCATTTTGGAAGAACCAAGAAGATGGAACACATTGCTACTTTAAGCACTCTTCAACACAGAGAATGTTAACGGCATCCTGAAAACTCCACTCTCCACTAATGATTACATCAACAGAGAAGATAAGGTCAAATGGGTTCACCATAACAGTAGCAACTTCTCTGTCAAATCAGCCTATGCCAACATAACAAACACTCAAAATCCGTCACCAGAAAACCAAAACTCTGAAATCTAGAAAAAGCTTTGGAAACTCAAAATGCAAGACAGGCTAAAACTCTTACTCTGGAAAATAATGCATAATATTCTACCCACCAAAGAAGTCATCAAAAGAGTTATTTCCACTATACAAGGAAATCAGGCACTTTGTCCCTTCTGTAAGATAGAAGAAGAAAATCTCACCCACCTCTTTCTTAACTACTCCCTCTCAAGAATTTTATGGAGAGAATCCTAATGGCCAATCAACATCTCCACCTTTGCCAATCAACCAATCTCTAATTGGATCCAAATAATCCTCAATCCAGCCCACCTCATAAAAATCCCTGAAGAGGAAATCCATTCTTTCCAAATCTTTGCAACTCTTGCAATGGATAATCTCCAAGTTATCCATAACTCTCAATGCCCAACTCCTGAGTGGTTTGTTTCCAGAGTCACGAAACTCCACAAAGAACATAGTAAAGCCTGGATCACAGAAGACCTACAAAAGGAATTGAAATGGCAAACTCCCCCGGAAGGTTACCATTCATTGACATTTGATGTAGCAGTTAGAGATCAAGGAAGTAGCATAGCCTCAGCCTGCAAATCAGAAAGTGGAATCCTAATATTTGTTCAATCAGATTACATCCACAGCACCAATCCAAACATAGGAGAGGCATGTGCGGCTCTTAGGCTATCTAGCAGGCTACAATCAGGGGAATTAAAAAGATTGTGATAGAAGGAGATTCAAAACCAGTTGTGCAAACTATTTCAGACCCAAATACAACCTCAGACTGGACAATGCAAGCCATAACAAGGGATATTCACTATAGCTTACGCAGCTTTGAAGATTAGAAGGTGAAAAAAATTTATCGATCTCAGAATCGATGTGCGCACAATTTGACGCAATGGGTAGCTTCCAAACTCAAACTCAAATTTGGAAGCATTCCCCTCATTTCAATCTCACAATGTCTCCTGGACTTTCATAGTGGAAAGGACCCCCTCTTTATTTGTATAATTATTTGCATAATTGCTACTAGAAGTTGTAACAGTTTATATTTCATCAATAAAACTTGCCTAAAAAAAGAATTTACAAGATAATATCTATTACTATATATAAAAGTAGAGTCATATAATTCCGACGTGGCATTCTACCCATAAAAATATGCATTCTACCCATGAAATTTGAAATACTGTTAAGTTTATGAAGCGGTAAACTTTTTAAAAGCAATGTTTCATTATTATTCAATGTAATTTTTAAGTTTCATTTCATTTCCTACATATAAAGATATAAACTGATTGAAAATTCCACCCAAAAGTGCTAATTCAACATTTATATTGTTTTGTATTTTAAGTGGAGTCATATGACTCCAATGTGGCATTCTACCCATAAAAGTAAGTATTCTCTCCATTAAACTTAAAGTGTTATGTTTATGGAGTGGTAATTCTTTTAAAAGAAATGTTTCATTTTAAACTGTTGTAACTTTTAAGTTTTATTTCATTTCTTATATATAAATATATAAACCGATTCAAGTCTCCACTCAAAGGTACTATTTCAACTTTTATATTGTTTCGTCAAATAAACCGTCCTATAAACTATTTCAAATTTTTTTACTATAAAATTGGATCTCTTTCATATACAACAATCTACGTATTATAGGCTCGTTAATAATAATAATAATAATAATGTGACATGACAAGCGGATCATCCTTGGATGTGCTAATCTTCATTGTTAGTGCTAGCTAGCTAGTTGGTGAGCTGTACTACGAATCAGTCATTATTCACGATTGATCCGTAGCACACCTTACGTGTCTATATAAATATATTTATATATGCTCCTTGAAACGAGATACTTGCAAGATCAATAATACCAAGCAATAAAATTAATTAGGAGTCCGGACGAGGATGTGAGTATGTCAGATTTGGACATTGGCAACATGCCAATCCTTGTCACTTTGGTCTCAAAGCTAATTATCAATTGTTCTCATCTCATGAATAGATCGACCATGCATGGACCATTATCCTTCCCATCTTTAATTAATTTCTTACCCATTGTTTTCCCTTTTATAGACAAAAAGATGAATTGACATGCAATAAATTATCTTTGGAATTTTCTCAGGAGAGAAGGAAAATAAAAAAAAATAACAAGAAGAAGAAGAAGAAGATAACGCTAGAGCAACCGCTAGGCTCCATCTAGCCTCTAGCATATATTTTTTTATGTATTTTTTTTAAAGTTAATCTTTACATAGATTTTTTCAATACTTTTAAATATTGTTAAAAATAAAATAAATTTAAAAATTTATTAAAAAATATATATTTAATCACAAAGTAAAAAAAATAGTCTTTCTATTAGAAGCTCCTGTTAAGATTTTTTTTTTTTTTAATTTCGTGATTAAGGAAGTATGTTTTAATGACGTTGCGAATTTTTTTTTATTTTTTTAAAAATTTAAAAATATTAAAAGAAAATTAAAAAAAAAACACACATAAAAAAATAGACAATGCTAAAGCCACCGTTTAGGGCTCCCGCTAGCTCTAATATGTGTTTTTTTATGTATTTTTTTTAAGTCACTTTTTACAAAAATATTTTAATACTTTTAAATATTTTAATAAACTAAAATAAATTTAGAACATCATTAAAAAAATACTTCCTTAATTAGAAAATAAAAAAAATCATAAAAAATATTTCCTTAATTACGAAATAAAATAAAACTCAGAAATATGATTTTTTTTTATTTTACTTTATGATTAAGGAAATATTTTTTAATGATTTTATAAATTTTTTTTATTTTTTAAAAATATTTAAAATTATTAAAAAAATCTATATAAAAAAAAGCGTAAAAACAACACATAAAAAACACATGTTTCTACGACGTGATATTGTAGGCCAGCAAGACTCCGACATCTTTGGTAATAATGATATTAGACTTTTGCAAGTAATAATGATATTAGACTTTTCATTTTAGACTTTTGCAGTAATAATGATATTNTTTTTTTTTTTTTTTTTTTTTTTTTTTTTTTTTTTTTTTTTTTTTTACATTTTTTTAATCCCTTAAGCAAATTTTTATTTATTTATTTATTTTTCTCGATAGTATTTTTTGTTTTAAAAATGTTATGTACAACCGCCTTGAAAAACTGCTTGAGAAATCGGTGCCTATGAGGATATTAAACACACCGTTTCATTTGAATTCATCATATCACACGTCTTCTCGCAGCCAACCATCTATGCATTTCAAAAGAAAAGTCTTTCTTTTTCATAGCGGTCTGCGCCCCCTTCCCTCTCTCTGAAATATTTTTTTTTCCTCCCTCGTTGCTTTGAGCACCCCCCTTTCTGGGTTACGTTCGATTTCTCCATTATGGGTCCTGTATTGAAAATAATAAATATTCAATCATTTCTTACTCTTCTTCTATTTTTTTTCTTAAAACAAGAGGTTACGTGACAATGATGATGCAGTGAGGAAACGGAAGATCCAAAGATGATGACAAAGACACAGTGAGGAAACGAAGCTATTCTTTCACGTTTTCTATTTTTGTATTGAAATTCCGAATTCTTTTCTCCCGTTTTGTTCACCTTTTTATTTTTTATTATTTTAATACATCAACTGACGTGGCATAATACCACATCAACCGGTTACGTTACATCCAGCGGTTGTACGTAGCATTATAGTTTTTTTTTTTAATTGCCTTTGGTCACTGCTGATATCATGTTTCAGTTCATCTGAATAACTGCCGATATCATATGATTCCTTCATAAATAATATGACGTACAATGGATATGGAAAATCCGATACCCCCCCTGCATATAAATGCATATATTCATTCAAGAAAATCTCAGCACCGTTTTTCCAAATTGAAACGGTCGATTCTTTCCAAATACGTACAGTCTGGATTTATGTCAAAGTCATAGTTCAAACTACATTACTTGTCATTTATGACCCGAAATCTAGAACGTGCGTATTTTGTTTATTTTTTCCTTTAAAAAAAAAAAAGAAGACAAATAATTAGATTTAAAAAAAAAAAAGAGTATAAATTAAACAACTTGACTTGATTACGTTATGGGTTTATAAATTTAATTCGTTTTAAGTATTTATATTTATTTAAATATATATATATATATATAAATTGTCTGTGTCTATCCACCAAATAATTGAAAAATAATTGAAGCATGGATGGACAAATGTAAATACATGATCTGATTCTACACTAAATATAAACAATTTGGTTACTAATAATTTTTTAACATATTTAAATGCATTTAAAAAATAAAAAAATACGTCAATATATTTAAATTTATTTCTTTAATCACTAAGTAAAAAAAATATTTTTTTTTGACAAGCGGTCAAATAGAGATGTCAAAATGAGTAGACATACTATGTTTTCCATATTGAGTTGCGCTCAGAGTAGCCCGCTTCACTTTACTGCTTGTGTTTTTTCATCTTTTTATTTATTTTTTATTTTTTTATTCATAAATTTTTAATAGATTTAAATATTTTTAAAAAATAAAAATATATATCAATATATTTAAAATTACTTCTTTAATTATTAAATAAAAAAATTAAAAAAAATATTTTATTTTTACCAAGCGATACACTTGGACGGTATCTTTAGAGCGTAGACTAACCTTTTTCTTTCCATATTTATATCATTGTACCTGAAATAGTAAGTAATCGCTCATGTGCAGTTGCAGATTTTTCCACATGATCTTCTGGCTCGCAATTAAGGTATGCGCACATGTTCGTTCCGGTTTGTATAATAGAATATCCTCAATATTTTTAAATATTTATTTTTTAAATATCATTTAAATATAAAATATTTAAATTTTAATTTATTTATTTAATAATTTCTTAATCATTATAATTTTCTTACAGTATCAGACAAAAGATAAAAAATAATACAATTTTTATATATTTTAAAATAAATATTATATTAATTTTATAATATTTCTATTTAATTTTTTTCTTCTGTTTTAAAACTAATAAAATATTTAAATTCAAATCATTTAAATGATATTCACAGATATTCTAAATAACGCTTAAACTCTCACGCGAGGATATAGAAATTACAAATACTACAAGGAAAAGAGAACAAAAATTAATACGATGGAATAATATAATTAGCACTAGTACTTTAATTCAAGGAAAAAAAAGATAAAGAAGAAAACTCGTATATATTGCCCCATAAATAATATATATAGTGTAATTTAAGATGAAAACACTGTTAGGTAGAAAAAAGTATAAATAATAAAATTCTTTTAATAGAGATCTTTAAAAAAATCTTGATCACCCTCATGATTTTCTTCATAAGATTACATATATAAATATATATATATATATATATATATATGCTCCTTGAAACGAGATACTTGCAAGATCAATAATACCAAGCAATAAAATTAATTAGGAGTCCGGACGAGGATGTTTGTATGTCAGGCTTGGACATCGGCAACATGCCAATCCTTGTCACTTTGGTCTCAAAGCTAATTATCAATTGTTCTCATCTTCATGAATAGATCGACCATGCATGGACCATTATCCTTCCCATCTTTAATTAATTTCTTACCCATTGTTTTCCCTTTTATAGACAAAAAGATGAATTGACATGCAATAAATTATCTTTGAAATTTTCTCAGGAGAGAAGGAAAATAAAAATAAATAAATAAAAAAGAAGAAGATAATGCTAGAGCAGCCGCTAGGCTCCAGCATATGTTTTTTAATGTATTTTTTTAAAGTTAATCTTTACATAGATATTTTTAATACTTTTAAATATTTTTTTAAAAATAAAATAAATTTTGAACATCATTAAAAAATATTTATTTTATCATAAAGTAAAGAAAGAAAAAAGTAATCTTCCTGTTGGGAGCTCCAGTTAAGATTTTTTTTATTTTTTATTTTACTTCGTGATTAAAGAAGTATTTTTTAATGATGTTGTAATTTTTTTTAAATTTAAAAATATTAAAAAAATTCATTTAAAAGAAAATTAAAAAAAAACACATAAGAAAATGGACAATGCTAGAGCCACCGCTTATGATTTCCTCTGGCTCTAATATGTGTTTTTTTATGTATTTTTTTTAAGTCATTTTTTACACAGATTTTTTAAACACTTTTAAATATTTTAATAAACTAAAATAAATTTAGATCATCATTAAAAAACACTTCCTTACTCATAAAGTAAAAAAAAAAAATTATTAAAAAAAGACTTCTTTTTATTTTACTTCATGATTAAGGAAATATTTTTTAATTATGTTGTAAATTTTTTTATTTTTTTAAAAATATTTAAAAAAATTAAAAAAATCTATATAAAAGAAACTTAAAAACAACACATGAAAAATACATGTTATAGTCCAGCGGGAGTCCAGCGGGAACTCCAGCATGATTTCTTTTATGGAAAAGTCAAATGAAGAAAGCAAACGGAACGAAAAATGTGTAAGCAAATGTGAAGCGAGTACACATCTTGGCTCACTTTTTATCATATAAGATGATGAGTAATATAGATACTGTGAAAACATAAATCTTAATATTGGTAAACATTTTAGTCAAATGTAAATATGTGTATTTTTTTCAAGTTGGCCTACTCATTTTGACTTATTTTATCTTGTGTTTTGTAATATTTGTAGGTTGGCATCATGATTTCGGAAGACAAGATGGTGGACACTTGAATACATAATGATACTTTTATTATATAGTAAAAAATACTGAATATGTAATTGCCATGTCATGTAATTCTATTTTGACATCATTTAAAAAATTGAAAAAAATTAAAATTACATTTTGTTGAATTTTTATTTGTTTTTAATTTTCGTCAAGTTTTCAATAAAATCTGAAATTTTACTTAGTTGAGATTTTTTCTTCATTTTCTTTGTCAGAATAGGTTGGGTGGGATGATGGGTTTCTCGTTTGTTTGACTTTTCCGTTAGTTTGACTTTTCGTCCGTTTACACTAATCAAGAATTGAACTGTACCCAATAATTCAAATTCACTGTTGCGGCATGCACAATGCTCATGATGATGATCACCAGTCTAGTCCATCCTCCTAATTACTCAACGTTTCCTTCGTTATATATAATAGTTACCTGACATTTCCTATCAAAAAAAGAAAGAATAGTTATCTGACCCTGGAAACTCTTATCTCGAGCCTTTTATCTGAGAGCAGTAAAAGAATCTGCGGCAGCCGATATATCCGGATCAAATTATTAAGCAAGTAAGTTCATTTCCTTTTGCTTATTAAAACACACTAATTAAGACAGCAAGTCCATTTTAATTAACCTTTATTCTTTTCTGCTTTCCTTTGTGATTTTTTTCCTTCTCACATACTGAAACATTTGGCCAATTTTTTCTGTTCTGCAAAGCCGAATAAAAAAAAAAAAAAAAAAAAGATAAATAATAATTCCCACCTAATTATCTAGCTGTTTTTCCACTAGCCAAGGAATTGTCTAGTATTTCCAGTAAGTTCATGAGGTGATTTTCCCGTTTCTAAAGCCGGAATAAAGATAATAATAATTCCCACCATAAAAAATGGAACCTAAGCCGCAGTACTAGAAATATCACTCAGCCAATTGTATTGTCTAGGCAAAATAAATGGAAAAGAAGCATCATGATTATATTTATATTAGTGGAAAGGTTTGTCTTAGATCCATGTTATTTTTTTAATGGGAGCTTTTATAAAATTAGTGAAATTTGTATGCAAATACTTGAAACGGATCTTGTACTATGTCTCTAGAATATATATGAGGCCTGCATTCTCCTTAAGTTCAAAAAAACAAAAAAACAAAAAGCTTCTACATTTTTATCATAAATTTGTTAATATTAGTGAGAATTTTTATGCTTTGTATTAGGATCAGGGAGTTGCACACAAAATCATGGGTAGAGATGCTCTCTCAACTGGTCGTATTAAGGCTATTGACAAAAAGCTAGCGGGCTTGCCTCCAATTAATGCTGAAAAGCATTGTATATTTAAAGTGCATAATCAGTTATTTAAGATAAATGAGAAGGCTTACAAACCTGTTCTGCTTGCTATCGGTCCTTACAATGACCATGGCGAAGTTGGCCAGGGGCTTATGGAAGAGCATAAACTGCGGTATTTGAAGCAAATGCTTGACAGGAGAAAAGAAAGTAGTGTGGAAGCATACATTAGTGCCTTGACACAATTGGAAGAAAGAGCCCGTAATTGCTATGCAAAATGCATTAGCTTGACCACATTTGAGTTTGTAGAAATGATGTTACTTGATGGGTGTTTTATCATTGAGCTTTTCCGAAAGTATGAGATGTGGAAACCATGGGATAAGGATGATCCAATCTTCCAGTATGATCCAATCTTTCAAATGAGCTGGATGCGTAGCGAAATAGCTCGTGATCTAATGTTATTTGAAAATCAACTTCCATTCTTTGTGCTTACTAAATTGTTCGAGATGAGTTCGAGTGACCAGGCACCACTTTCTAGCCCATCCATACATTCTGAAGAACACATTATTAATATTGAGCAGAACAATGAAATTACCTGTCTTGGAAGCTCAGTCTCCATAGATCAGAGTGGTCAGACACGACTTGGTGATCTTGCCATTTCTTTTTTCTCTGGGTTATTACCACTTCAAGATTGGGTTGTCGAAGGATCGAGCTCTTATTCAACCAAAAAGCCATTTCAACTTTGTCAGATGCATAAAGCTATCACTCCTCCACTTGCAAAAATAGTATATGAGCATCTAAAGGTTGGAGACAAATTCAAGAAGGCAAATTTTAAGCATCTACTTGATCTAATACATACAATGATCATCAAGCTTTCAGTACTTAATATGGAACTAGATCGTGCCATAAAACAGCAAGAGGCAGGAATCAAATTCACGAAGGGAGTGATATTTAAGCACTTATTTGGCCTGATAAGTAGAGTAGTAAGTCCATTACCTGCAAAAATGGAAAACATGAAGAAGGGCATATGTTATGCCATAAAGCTACAAAAATCTGGACTCAAATTCAATATTACAGAGATATTTAAGTTTCGATATCGCCTGAAGAAGATTGAAAACTGGAACTCAATACCGTATGGAACGGAGCTTCATGCGGCCGGAGTCGAATTCAAGATGGCGGAGAAATTTAGGGATCAACTGCAAGAAAATAGATCTTGGAATTCAATACCTGATGCCATTGCATTTCAAGACGCTGGAGTTGAACTCAAGAACGCAAAAAAGTTTTTGGATCTACTTGAAAGTCGAAATTATAGGAATGAAGATGGCAAGTCAAAACTTTGTGGAGCCATATTCAAGATGGTAGAGAAATTTATGCGCCTACCATTTCTGAACAAGATTGAATATTGGAACTCAATTCCTGAAGGCAAAGAGCTTAAAGATGCTGGAATCGAATTCAAGAAGGCAAAAAAATTTAGGGATACAAAAGATATGATAAAGTCAATGCCTAATACAACAGAGCTTAAAGAGAGTGGAGTCAAATTCAAGAAAGGAAAGCAACGTGCCACGTTTGGCATAAAGTTTAGCAATGGGGTATTGGAAATTTCACCTTTGAGAATAGAAGATGAAACTGAAACTTTTTTGCGAAATCTAATTGCATTTGAGCAATATAGTGATCCATACAATGATTCGAGTTACGTCACCAACTATATGTGCTTCCTGGATGATCTCATTAACTCTCCAAAGGATGTTGAATTACTCCGTCGGAAAGGAATCATTGAAAATTGGTTGGGTGATGATGAAGTTGCTTCCACCATGGTTAACAAGCTTGGCCACCATGTCACCATTTCAAAGAGCAACTCCATTTATGCTGAAACTTCCATTGATATGAATAGGCATTGCGCCAAACGCTGGAATGAATGGAAGGCAAATTTGAGGCACAATTATTTCAATAGTCCTTGGGCTTTGCTTTCAGTTTTGGCGGCTATCTTATTGCTCGGACTTGCAATTACACAAACCGTGTTTTCTATTATTAATTAGGTTTTCGTGTAGTGTCTTAATCTTATTGTTCTCGATCTCTTAGTTAATGTAGTATGATGTTGAGTTTAATAATATTTTAGAAATGGTTCCTCACCAAGTCTTTTGTTTGAGCTAAAAATCATCTTTTATCGAATAATAATGTGGACACATCTACTACGCATGCTTGATTTTTCATATTGCATGAGAATTGTCTAAACAGACTAGGGAATTCACTGGCAGAACTAGGAACTTTTATAAGGGAGGTCAATTTCTCTATTGTGTGACACATTTTTATAAAATAAATAAAAAACTAAAAAGTCATACAAATATAACTGTATATAAAATTAGATCTCAATAATTTGTTCCATATACATAGAAATAAAATTCTAAAAAACACAACTTAATATATGTTTCAAATTTCTGACGATAATTTTTCATAGAATAATATTAATCCATTATTATTTTTATAATGAAAAGGTCATCTTTCATTTTAGTATGTAAGCTAGTTTATCAAGTTTCATACAAAATCTAAATATTTTCGTGTCACATTAAGTATATAATGCTATTATTGAGACCTTAAATATATATGTATATATTTACTCAATGAAGTCTATAGGATAAAACCTCTCAACTATTTTTCATGTAAATCATCAATTTTAAATGATTTTTCTTATATTTTCACTTTGGATTCCATATTAAGAATTCTAATATTGTATAACAAAAAATATTGTATAACAAAAAAAACTTGGAGATCCATATTAAAAAGTTTATTTAAACTTAATTTTAATTTAATTTTAGTGAGGCCACATCCTTGAAAATAAATGATATATAAAAATTATACAAGATTTTGAAACTATAGGAAAAAAAAATTGAAGAAAGACATTTTCAGGTATATTGAAAATTCCAAAAATTTTAAAGAATATATGAGGATTGTAAATTTTTTTAGGGGGGCCATTTGCTATATTTATAGAATTATAAATAAAATATAGGATATATTTTGAATTTTTTAAAAACTTTAGGGGGGCCATGGCTCTCTTAAACATAAGTTAGGTCTGCCACTGTCAGGGATAGTCATGGAAGTAGAACTTCGGGTCAACCTTAAATATTGAAACAACCAATAGTTGAATGTATAATGATAATGTTTCTTTAAAATAGGTAGCTAGCTTGTAGAATTTTCCTATACATGAATGGCCACATGACTATGCAGGTGACTAGCGCTTTTTTTTTTTTTTTTTTTTTTTTTCAAAATATAAAAATATTATTTTTAATATTAAAATATATTTCTTGTTTTGTATTTCTAGTATTAGATCGAAGTGTAGAGCACTTTATAAAAGAATGTTGGATTTGGAGAACCCAAAGATGCCAAGATCTCATATCAACCGTTGTAGAAAAATTTAATAAAGAGAGCATACCTCTAACCATTGGAGAGAAAAGCGCAACGGTTCGCTCTTCTACGTCCAAGTCTCACTCTTAAAAAAAACAACTCACATTAATGAGAAGTGTAGAGTCAATGACTCAATAGTGTATTTGGAGTGGAGACCATAACATTTCTCTTCTGAAATAATCAATCATCACAACATCCCCTGCAAACATTCCCTTCCACTTAATGAAGAACACTCTACCCAATATGCCAAATGGAGGAGCAAAATCTTACGCATTTATTTCCAATGATTTAGTGGAGACACTCTATTGGCCCATCAACGTCTCCCAATACGCTTCACTGCAAATTTCAAACTGGATCCTCATTATCCTAATTAAATCCATAAGCAAGTTTGGACATCCCTAGAGAAGAAATACAATCTTTCCAATTGTTTGAGAAATCAAGTCATTCGTAATTCTCCCTGCCCTCAACCAAATGTGATTGTGTCAAAAGTCCTGGAAGCCTTTAAGAAAGATAACAGTGCATGGATCTCAAAATCTCAACAATTGCACCTCAGGAGGCAGTATAATAAAATCATCCTGGAAGGATATTCACGGCCAGTAAAACAGATAATTGCACAGCCACTTCTTACATCAGATTGGATAATGCAAAGAACAATGAGAGACATCTCAGCTGCTCCAAAACTTCGAAGAATGGGAAGTGCAAGAGATAAACCTGTCTCGAAATCGATGTGCTCGTCAAAGAGCACAATGGGCATCATCCAACATGTATGGAAGCATAGCCATTATTAAAATCTCACCAAATTTGTTCAATAGCAAATCTATAATCTATAAGACAGTGCTTTTAGCAACAACATTTTTTGGGATGAAATTTCATGAGTAGTTCAGAAGAAAAAGAAATAAGTAAGCAACGGGAGATGAATCTGGAACAATGGAGTCGACGACGCAATGTACAGAATAGAGGAGCTGTTGGATAAACCGTTTCACCAATATAGATGAATGAATCAGGACACCTTGGCTTGCTTTGAACAAAGAGGAAAACATCAACGGCTTTCATGTTCTTTTGACTCTACACACAGGAAAACATCTATTAATTTCCTATGAAAACGAAGTCCAAGATGGCATACATTATGGGCCGTTCATATCAATCTCAGATTATTATTATTTTTTAATGCCTTCTAGTACTTTCTCGTTTCTGGACTTTTTCTTTTTGAAGAGCCGAAGCTATATTCTATCGATAGATTGAAATGAGAATTGTAAGGAGCAATTAATGAATAAAAGGAAAGAAAAGTAAAATACCATATAAAGAAACAGCAAAAGTACCCGGGAAAATTAAAGTTTTAAAACTGATCATTTTATTTTATTTTTTATTTTAATTTTTTGAAATCTGAAAATTCATTGTTTACCTATAGTTCGTTCGTAAGATTGTTCGTTAATAGCGTGAACAGAATATTTAATGATGGGTTTGATCCAAAATTTTTCATAGCATATGGTGTTACCATTTATTATTTTAATTTATAACTTAATTGAGATACTCTGTTTTTAAGAATTGATCATTTATTAGAATTTATTATTAACTTAATTTATAACTTAATTCAGTTGAGTTTTTTGCTATTTTTCAAGTTTCAACCGAATAAAGGGAAGGTAGTCGATCCGAGCTCTTCTGGTGGAAATTTTCCTATACGCATACCACCGGGAGAACCCTCGCCAGCCGATCTTGCAGCTGTTCGCTTTGGGCCCCATTTGGAGTGGAGCGATGCGTCTCACCCACGTGTGGATTACAGAGACCATGTGGCATACGCGAACCACCGTGTATCACACCGTGTCGGAGAATGGAGTTTGGTAGTTATTTCTCTTCCTTTGGAGGATGGAGTTTGGTTGTTGGTTAGAGGATGGAGCGGGATACTCTCTTTTGACACTACAAGAAATTTGACTTTTAGAGACGAAATTAGTTAGGAACGAACTAAATTTCATCCCTAAAAGCCATTTTTGGAGACGAATTTTTCATTTCGTCCCCAAAATTGCCTGAGATGCAAAATTCAAAAATATCCATTCGAAATGAATATTTTGTGACACAAAAAAATCGACTCAAAAAAGAAAATACGTTCGAATGGAAAAAATATATTCAAACAACCAATTAATGTCTGTTCGGTAAGTAATATTGGCGGAAAATTAATTTTGTTTTTCCGAGACAAGTTAATAACCGTACAAACTTAAATTTATTGCTTCGAACAAACCTTTTTTTCATTAATTTGTTTATCATCATTAATTTATACATATATTTTTAATTTTGTTTTCCTGGAGAAAGTGATTTCTTTTATGTTAAATTATATAAATATAACTTTAAAAATAGTATCATTTTTTATATTATCATGAACAGCAAGTAAAATGAAAAAAAAAAAAGTAGCAAACACGAGAAATAAAAACCATACATTAATTACTTCTTAACTATATAATGTTCAATACAACATAAAAAAGTAAAATAATAACTAGAAAGACTATTTGCTGCTAAGCAGATCAACATCCTCTCGTAACATTTTAATCTGTCCATCCAAATCCCTAAGCTTCTCCATGATGGGCTCAACGAACTCAACAAACAGAGCTCGTACTTGATCCAAAGTAGCCCCAGGAGGCTGTCTCTCAACAACGGCAATAGTAGTAGAAGCTGGATCGGTGGGCGGGGCACTAGGCTGTCCTGGTGTAGTCTTCCACAAGTGCCCCTCGCTCTTGCTGAATGTGATTTTGTTAAAGAGCCCATCTGTGGCGACCTCCGCTCAGTCGCAGGCATTGTAACCCCTGATCGAAGTAGGAGGTTAGATATCAGCAGTGCAAATGGTAGACTACCTCCACTTACATAGCGTGACTCTGAATCGAATGCGGTAGAAGAAATACAAGGCCAGATCAATGGGGTCCCCCCGAGCTATCCGCAACAAAAATCTGGCTCGATCGATCCCTAAATCAGTCTTGTGTTTTTTTGGGTCGATGTTATAGCCAACAATCAAGTTAAGCATTCTAAAAAATGCTTTGCAGTCAGCCTGTCGAATCACCTTGCTCCCATCATATGGAGGAGCTGAAGGGTCTCTCACTAGATGACGCACCTGATCGTTTGTGAGACCATCATCAGGTAGATCCTCATCCTCACTACTATCGTCACTATCATGCAGCTCTACATTCGAGGCTAGTGTGGAGGATGCGGCCGGTGTGTCGGAATCAGATGTTAAGGAACTCAGCAATAAAACAGGGAGAGAAATTAACACTCACTCCCCGGACTAATAAAGTGTAGAAGAGAGCATCAGGACTCTTCTCTCCCATGGCATGGTAAAACTCACTAACGATCTCTCGGTATGCAGTCCCTTATTGCTGACAGATCGGTACCCATCCTTGCTCGGTGAAGATGGACTGTATGCTCTGTCCCTCCCATGAAAGATCGGAGAAGTCAGATAAAATGATCTGACGCTTGACGAGTATAGGCCTCGATTCTTGAGCATGAGCTGGTCCAGTATTACTTTCACTGACTTGATCTCTTGCATGTTTTCTTCCGCTAGATGCCATTAGTATACTGTTTAAGCACAAGAAAATTAAGTATATAATTATAAATATTATATTTAAAATATATTATTGAAGAATTAAACTATATTGAACTGAATTGAAATAACTAGTTCGAACGAAATATATTCTGTTCGAAACTTATAAAATTATTCAAATGGAAGATTTTGTTCTATTGAACTGGAAATTAATACTTGTTCGAACTAGATGTTTTTGTTTGAATAGAAATAAATCTGTTTGGCAACTTCGCGTTCAAATAGAATAAAATGCGTTCGAACGAGATCGAAGCCAAACAGCCATGGCCGAGTCGACTCAGCCATGGCCGAAACTCTCATCTACACCAAAACTATGTGTTTTAATCGGTAGAAATGATGTAGGAGTGAATCTCAATCATTTCTACCGATTAAAAACTTGTTAATCGGATCAACTACACCAAAATGGGGGGATTTCCCCCTCCCAAACAAAACCAATTTTTGAGGAAAAAAAGTAACCAATAGAGTTGGAGAGTTGGCCCATACCTCTTAGAAGTTGAAATGCGTTGTTCCTAAGGCGGTTGAGTGGCGGTTTTTGCGGAGGAGAGAAGGGGCGACTGGGAGGCTCTCAGCGATGAGGCTTTAAATGGGTTTGATGCGAATCAAACTGGGCATATAATGACAGTGACGTCTTGTTCAAACGGGATAATAACCAGTTCGAACGGGATACTACCCGTTCGAATGGAATAGAGTATCCGTTCGAACAGTTATTATCCCAATATAATTTGTAATTATATTACTATACTAATATATAATATACTAATATTACAAAGTACAAAAGTATAAAAATAATACTAATAATAGTATTATAATATTTTAAGATACAAGTTAATGTAATTAATATATATAGTACTTATTAGTTATAGTAGCTTAGTACAATAAGTACTATATTATATCCTAGTTACTATATAAGTACTATACTATATATTAATAGAAAAATACTATATAATTACTATATAAGTACTATATAGTATGATATGGTATATTAATAGAAAAAAACTATTGAATAAGTACTATAAGTGCTAGACTATATAAGTACTATACTATATAAGTACTATAGTTAGAGTTGGAACTATCACCTGTACATAAGCTTCCTATATTATATTGATGAGACGTTTATAGAGAGATAGAGAGAGTATGTCAATTATTTATTTTCTTTTGTGAAGAATTTAGTAGTTATTAAAATGTTTTTTTTTTGTTCACTTATACAATTACATACAAAATTGTTTAATTTTATAATGTATAATTATTTTTTGATATAGTCACGTGTAAAAAGTACATATTACTTATGCTGACACATACCACACACTTTGTTTAAAATATTTAAAAGTGTTAAATATTTGATGTAAAAAGAAATCCAAAAAAGTTGGACTTTGGATATAAAATACTAAATAGTATATACTCTAGATTAGAAATAAAAGTATTGCTATAGATTAAAATATTTATTGTTATCTATATGCGATCATTTATAAGTATAATAATACAATTTTTAATTCGAACTAATAAAGAATGAATTTATTTCGTGAAATGTGTTTGGTGGGAAACTTCGCGCCAAATACTCTGGATGTCAATTTGTTCGAACGAAAAAATTTCGCATTCGAATGAAAATATCTTTTCATCTTTTTGGCATTTGAAGAATATGCCAAGGAATATTCTATTTATTTGTTCGAACTAGTAAATTTCGCGTTCGAACAAAAATTAAATTGCGGCAAAAATTGGCGCAATTTGAAATTTTCGTGTTCGAATGAGTAAAATTCCCGTTCGAACGTGACTTCATAGATTCAAACACTACAACCTCCAGTTCATTTTCATTTTGTGCGAAATTTTGAGAGATTTGTGGAGTGAGAGAGAGTTGTGGAGAGATAGAAGAGCACGCTTGGCCTGTAAGAGAAGGGTTTCTTGAGAGAATGCTTGGGTTTATAAAAGTAAGTAGTTCTAATTTTGATATTTTTTTTTTTTGTATTCCGATTTTCATAGCAAGTTGGTTTATTGGACATGGTTTAGGGTTATGCCATAATGTATTTTATGGCATTGTAGGTATTGTATATTGGGGTTTGGCTTGGATTGCTTAAATTTGAGGTAATATTTCTAATTTTTAGGTTTTTGATAATTTATAGTTTTTAATAACATATGTTAAGCTATTTTGGTATATTTGTGTTTCTACAATCCTATTTACAATGTTTCCTATTCTAATATGCATTTTATGAGAATAATGTAGTGAAAATTTTATTTTCTGGAGAAGGAATTTGGTCTTTATTTCGTGTTTGAAATCTGGACTAATACCATTCGAACGCTATAAAGCCGTTCGAACAGAATGAATTAAAATGGAAACTTATAATATATTATAACATAGGAATTGAAAACACTTAAATTAATAAATAATAGTTTTAGGGTATTTATAGTTATGAAAAATTATATACATAAAATAGTAATAAAATATTAATAAAATATTTTTGTACTAATATTAAAATTGAAACTTATAATTTAATATAACATAGGAATTGAAAAAACTTAAATTATATAACATAGGAATTGATTACACTTAGATTAATAAATAGTAGTTATAAAATATTTAAGATGGAAACTTATAATATATAATATAACATAGGAATTGATTACACTTAGATTAATAAATAGTAGTTATAAAATATTTAAGATGGAAACTTATAATATATAATATAACATTGGAATTGATTACACTAACATTAATAAATTGTAGTTATAAAATATTTAAGATGGAAACTTATAATATATAATATAACATAGGAATCGATTGCCCTTACATTAATAAATAGTAGTTATAAAATATTTAAAATGGAAACTTATAATATAATATAACATAGGAATCGATAACATAGGAATCGATTACACTTACATTAATAAATAGTAGTTATACAACTATATACATAATCTAATTATAAGCGGCGGATGCATAATATATTAAAATGAAAATTTATAATTAATTATAAACTAAGAATAATTAACACTTAATATTATGTAATTTTGCACATATATTTGCTTTGCTTTCAAATTTATCCAATAATTGTAGGAGTTGGAGTGTTTTCAATTTTTGGGTTATTTTTATACNACTCTTGAATTGTCCAAAGTGGACAGTTTGAGATTCTATCATCTATATGGCAGATATATTTAGTTTAAACTTTTGTGTTAGTCAATTAAAATTTTGGTTCAGTGTTTTTTAACATTCTTCGGGTATGTGATCTATAAGTTCTTCGCCCCATGAATAGGGTCAACGACTTATCGTGATTAACATACTTGAAGAATTGTAGGGAAATGCTGCCGAAATGTTTACTAACATAGGAGCTTTTGACTGAGTATATATGCGATATAAATGATAGTCTCTTGAATGGGATATGATCAACTACCTTATAAAATAAATGGATCACATTTGAATATACTTTTGATAGTGTTTATCCCATGAATTGGGTTTTTTTATAGACATTCGACAAATCACGAATTTTAGTAATGGATAAAAGTTGGATGCTATTGGGAGATAGACTTAGGCGAGACTATAAGGAATATGCACAATGGGTGAAGTTTCTTCTAGAGTTTGCTCACAAGAGTGTTGATAGTCGAGGATATATAAGATGTCCATGCAAGAAGTGCAAGAATCTTAGTTCTTATAATTTTGTGGTAGTGGAGAATCATTTATTTGTAAATGGAATCGATTCTAAATACT